>PTEX01000023.1:262032-303774 GCA_003342815.1 Eudromia elegans
AAAATAAAATAAAATAAAATAAAATAAAATAAAATAAAATAAAATAAAATAAAATAAAATAAAATAAAATAAAATAAAATAAAATAAAATAAAATGCAACAAAACACATTTATTGTGGCAGTTTGATGCTATTCAGTGTATCATTGTATTTTCTGATTCATAAGCCATGTATTTGTTTTTATTCTTCATTTTACAAATCTAAGTTTAATATTTACAAATATACCATGCAGAATTATGAATCTTATATTTCCATTTACAAGTCTAAACACCAGAAAGAGCATTACATTGAACAGAAACATGGCCAGCTCAGGATTTTTCTATGCAGGCTACAAGCTGTGGGTAAACTGATTTTAGCCCAGGTTCCCCATAGAAGAAACAATTCAAGCAGGGGACCTGAAGTGACTCCTTCTGCTGGACATATGCTCAGGTTCAATGTAAGACAATAAAACTCAATCTGCGACTTATTTTTGAAAACTTGCATGGTGCTTTCTAGAAGACAGGACTTCTGCAAGGGGTAAGTGATACCTGCGACACTCATGATTTGCATGGGGGAAAGGCCRCCTTGCAGGGCCACCTAAGGCAGGCAGCACTTCTCCCAAAGCCCCGGATGGCAAGGGGGCCAGCCAGGAGCTGTGGAGCTCCATGGAACTGCTGGTGCCCAGACGTGGCACCCCGGGGGTGCTCTGCAAGGGGGTTCCGTTGTGCTGGCTCTAGCACTCTGCCGCGGTCTGGATCCCGGTCATGGAGAGCTCATCGCTCTCCTCATGGAGCACATCTTCTGTCCTGTGTCCTCAGGAGGAGAAGAGGCTCATGGCCCTGAGGAACAGAATGATGCTAAACAAAACGTGAGCGAASAGGCACGACACTTATTCCCTGCAATGCTGGACCCACTGATAGATAAAAACGTCAAATTTCCACAGAATTACAGGATTAATGCTCACCTATAACCTTTTTCTTTGTGTTTCTCCTAGTTGTCCTTTCAGCTCCCACAGTGTTTCTTTCCTTTTCCTCATGATGATTCCTGATGTGTTTGCAGGTGTCAATTTTACCCTTAATTTGCTGTTTTTGGCTTGCTAAACAAGTCAAAACCTGTTTGTTGCCTCTTTCAAGACATGTAGTGCATTCCCTTGGCAGCTCGTACTCTCGATGTCAGCTCTTCTGAGCTTCTTTCTTGCACAGGTTGGTGCGCGATTTCAGGATGAATTTTCTGCAGTGTTTTTGCTAGGAGAGCTACACCGCAATATTTCCTGACTGCCCATTACTACCTTTCTAGAAAATGCCTTTTCTAGTTACAAATGGCTTAGGTTAATCTTCTCTCAAACTATTGAGGAGCCCTGCAGTGCTACCTGGTGAGTAGTATTTGATATAAATATGTCTGAAATCAGCAGATTTTGGAATCTTTGCAGTGCAAAGACGGTGCTGCTGCAGGAGCGCTGCCGCCGGGGCCCTGGCACCCGTCCTGGGCTTGGTGTCACCCGGCTCGCTGGTGCCACCGCGGCCCGAGCCCATCCGAGCCTGGGCTCTCTCTCCATCTCGAGGACAGATCCACCCCCTTGTCTCAACTGCCCCCTTGTCTCAACTGCTCATTTTCCACCGTCACAAACTGCCCACAGGGAAGGGCTCACTGGTCCCCTCTCTACAGCGTGAGGCCAGATGAGCAGTTTAGACCTCTGCAGCTAAGTCTAAGATGCCTAAAGTGAAATAAAGTCAATTTTACCTCTTCTTCTCCTGCCCCGCCCACCCCTTCCCCTCCCCCCCCCGCCTCCCCCCCCCCCCGTCATATCCTGGGAATGCTGCAGATTGGGAAGGTGGCTAGTGGTGGGTTTCAGCATGGGACCTGCCTGTGCATCCCAGTGAGAGACCCCTAACCCTGGGCTAAGCAAGGGATTCTTCTCAAAGCCACTTCCTTATTTCTCTGTGAATGAGGGGAAAACACTTTTGAGTCTTCCTTCGCTGCTGGCTCGTCCGTGCAGTTCCTCAGAGCACAGCACTTCAGGGAAAGGTCTCCTGCTTTTTTTTTCTGAAAATKAATTTCTTTTTTAGGTCCAGGGAATCAAAGGGATCACTAGAATCTTTTCTYTTTTCTGGACTCTGCCTAGATAAGTGGAGGTCTATTCCTTACAGAGGTTTATTTCTGTTTTTATAGCAACTAAGAAAAAAGATACAGCCCCAGCTGTAGGACTTAAAAGCTCAATAATAACAGGAAATATTTTACAAATAATGAAAAAACTTTTTTTTCCTTCCTTTTCCCTGCACTGTCCTGTTGGTTACACAATAGAGTGAGGCTGAACTTCTTATTGAACTGACATCTCCTTTAAGATGAGCAATATAAAGCTTCAAATGCAAAACTGCCTGAACAGGCGTGGGCAAGCTGCACATCACAGCCCGGCGGAGGCTGGAGGAGCCTCTGGGGTTCGTCTCAGCCCGCCTCCCTGCTCACCGCAGCTCCGGACTCCACGTTCAGTGTTAAATCAAGTTGCTCAGGACCATGGCTGCTCAGGTTGTGAGTGTTTCCAAGGATGGGAACTCTGCAGTCCTCCTGGGAAGCTTTGTCCAGTGTTCAGTCTCCTCCACAGTAAGAAAACAACAAAAACAGTGACAAATTTATGTCAGACAGGACTTCCTGTGCTTCGTTTGGTGTTGGTTGTCTCTCATCCTTTCGCTGGACACCACTGACTGGAGTCYGGCTCCAAGGGGTTTATGCCCTCGCTTCAGATACCTACGAGTACTSATGGGATCCCCCGGAGTCTTCAGCTTCCCCGGCTCCGTCAGCCTGAGCCCGTAGGAGAGAGGCCCTGGTCACCTCCCCATCTCTGTAGTCCCAGACGGCCTCTCTCCAGCAGCTCCATCACCCTCCGGCACTGGGGAGCCCAGTGCTGGACCCAGCGCGGCAGACGTGAGCTCGGCAGGGCTGAGCACAGGGGCAGGGGGCAGGACCCCCTCCCTTGACCCACAGCCAGCTCTGCCCAGTGCACCCAGGAGACCGTTGCCCTCCTAGGACACAAGGACATGTTGCTGGCTCGTGGTCACCTTGGTGTCCATGCCATGCATGGTGTCCATGCTGCATGAGCACAAAGWTTGAGTTTGTCTCACGAAATACCTGATACTGCCAGAGAAATGYAGAACTAAAATGAAGATCTCTGTGGCTGGCAAACCAGTACAAGTTTTGGTCTGAATTTCGTTACGATGCTATTTGTGTCTTGAAAATAATGAATTCAGAAAGGAGCTGGAAGGAAAWTAAAATTAAGAGTTTTGAAGGCTGGTTTCCAGCTCTCATTCTCCTGCCTTTATCTCACAAGTAAAGACTRCACACAGGTGTCAAATGAGAAGGCTGCTCATAATTACACTCCTTAAACACTTAATAACATTTTCTTAAATTAATATATTCCCCATCTGTGTAGCATTTACGACATTCAGCTCATAATATTGCCTAGTTTATCAGTGTCAAATGACACATACTCAATCCATTGGAGAATATTATCAACAGATAGAGGCTTAACATGCATTACTGCTCATTCAGCTAATGAGTGTGATTCGAGCTAGTACTTATAATTAATAACAGAACTAAAATACCAGTTATAATGGTGATGCCAATTTAGCTTTGCACAGAAAAGCTCTGTGGATATAAAAAGAAAGCAGAAAACAGGAAGTCCAAGGCAAGGAAACCTCACTGCAGCGGAGCCAGCGCCATGCAGCACTCGGTGGCGTTGCARCCAGATGGGACTTTGGGAGGCCCCAGGGCTGTTCCTGGAAGGGCACAGAGGCAGAACAGCCTTGTGGGAGGAGGACAGTGGACAGAAGCAGATTCAGCAGTTGAGTTTTTATTACCAGTCTTGACAGAATCTGGAGCAATGCTTTCATCAGTGCTGAGAACCTGCGGGGATCTGCTGGCTCCATTCCTAGCTGGTCTTGCAGAGGGACTTGGCACTCTTTCCTAGGTCTGTGGGGTCAAGAGGCTCCAGGACCCTTCTGAGCAGCCCGGTTGTAAGTGATGGCAATGAGAGAGCCCTGGACAAGGCGATGACATGGGGGGGCCTYGAGCAGGAGGGCCAGGTGGCCAGGGCCACATGTGGGATCTCCAGCGCAGTGGCAGTGCCAGGTGCTGGCGCACTGGGCTGCTCCATGCTGCACCCAAGCACGGAGCCGTGCCTGCTGTTAACTCCTGATGGGACCCAGCCCTGCAGGAGGGACGCGCTGTCCTGCGGAGCCAGGGCGCCCGGACKCGGCCCTCACTCGAGACTGCCCGCGCTGGGAGCCGTCTGCGTGTGCCGTGCTGTGCGCAATAACCAGAGTTTGCTTTTATCTCTCACTGTTGGTTTGCTTTGGATCCTCAGCGCAATGGTACCTAAAAGCATTTGTGTCTTAATTATTTACAATGTTCCTTGTAATTAAAATGCATGCTCATTCTACTGCAGAATTTCTACTCTAACTAGCTCAGTGCCTCRCAAAATAAAAGCACACCATTAAAATAATTTCTTTTCTGCATGTTCTGGCCTCATTGTCATTGGTACAATGTTACCAAAGATACAAAACCAGAAGTTTATTCGGTCATGACCCTTTGCTGGGATGTTGGACTGTGCTTTAAGTCTTCAGTCCTTCAGTTGAGATTAATTTGTCTCCAAGAAGGTGCTGTGCTTGCATGTCCAAGCCAGCTGGGAATACACTTGTTTGATTCTATTTAATTTCCCTTTTTTTCTTTCCAAATCAGATGTGAAGGACTTGCAGCTACACGAGATCAAGTGGGAGTGCAGCAGCCCGCGCCGCCCTGCGGGCTCCCTTGGACGGAAAGGGGACGTGGCTGCCGCTTCCCAGCGCTGCTCTTGAGAAACATCCTCTCGCTCTTCCCACAAGCATTAACATTTCATGGGATCCATATCTCAGTGTACGAAACACAGAMAGTCAATTTAACCAGATTTGAAAAGAAGCAGAGGCTAGGACCTGACCAACCACTTCCATGGCTTCCGGGTAAGGTTTAAACACTTGGAAGAGAGAGCTCCATGGGAAATTAAAAATGGAAGAGCAAGTCCGGAGTATTTTGAGCTTAGTTAAAAAAAAAAGACCTTTGGTTATTGGTGAGGCAAAGAGACRGCTCTGCTCAACTAATGTTCTCCGCAGAGAAACTAATCAGGTCCTGGTTTCTTCAATGACCAGATCTTCCGTGCCAGCAAATGGGCTGCGGTTTGTTTCCTGCAAGYGAATTTGTTATGGAGAGAAAGCAATAGATGAATATTCAGTCTCACATGTGAGACAGAAGCCTTTTTGGAGATCTACRGCTTGGATCCGGGAGGTCCTATATTATGGACCAAGTAGCTCCTATGTCATGGACTGCTGGGTGTGGTGGTGCTGGCCTTGTCACTCTGTGGGGGATGTTGAGGAACCCCCAGGCTCCACAGGAAGCACCCTATGGCAGAAAGCWGCTGGAAGAGCTGCGTTAGAAACTGCTCAAAGACCGGTGGAGGAAGAGGGACTTTGTAAGGGACACCCTTTCACCAGGTGTGGACAAAGGTGCATCATGTTCAGAACACGGTAGTTCTCATCCTTCATGGGTTGAGTACCTGCCTCAGAATTTTTCAGGCTTTACACTTAAAATTCACTATTTATTTCTGTAGGGAAGCACAAGAAAGGAGAACAACCAAACGGGAATGTCTCGGGTGCTGCAGATGCTGTGGGACAGGGGTATATTCTAGCTCGTGCTCAAGGTCCATCCTACGTGATTTCCCTTCTTCYGCAAACAAGCTGCGCTCGTCCCAAGTTGTAGGAAAGCTGCGGGCTGCTCCTGCTTACGCGTGTGTCTGTGATGAACACTGCTACAGTGCCCGGAGCTACGTGTGCCTGTGCTTGCCTGTGCTCCCCTGGGTGCACCTGCACTCACCTGTGTGCGCCTGTTCTCACCTGCGTGCGCCTGTTCTCACCTGCACACACCTATCACCTGTGTGATAACACACACCTGTTATCACCTGCGCTCACCTGTGCACACTGGGGCACACCTGCACTCACCTGTGCACGCCTGCACACACCTGTTCTCACCTGTTCTCACCTGTACTCGCCTGTACTCGCCTGTGCACGCCTGCACACACCTGTTCTCACCTGTACTCGTCTGTTCTCACCTGTACTCGCCTCTGCACGCCTGTTCTCACCTGCGCTCGCCTGCGTGGGTGCGCAGCGGAGCAGCCCCCATCCGCCACTTCCCACGGCGACGCGGGGGGTGCGTGGGTCCCACCCCAGTGCCGACGGTTTCCACGAGGCGAGTGGTGTCACCCACTGCCCACCACAGCAATAGCTGCTATGAAAGGAATATTCTTTTTTAACATATTTTTTAGTTCAGAAACAATGAACTGAAGCAAAAGCATCTCAAATATGAAATATCGCTGAACACTTTTCCCCTCAGCAGCATTTCTGTCCTCTTTTCCTGTTGTGAGCTCATGTGGGGCATTGGGAAGGGCTGGGATGATGAACGGAGAGGCAAGGGGAAGGCCCAYGGACCCATTCACATGGACATTCCAGACATCTGGATTCTGAGCTCATCTGCAGTTGACAACATGAGACAAAAGGAATCAGAGATAAAAGACAAGGGTGATTAAAACCAGAGCACCTCTCTCTGCTGGGGTGTAATGGCCAGGAGCAGGAGGCTGGACYGGAGACCTCCAAAGGTCTCTTCTCACCTGTGTTATTTTGTGTTCCTGCAATTCCCAGCGATCCCTYCCCAAATACTGTAGCTCTGCTGTGAGCCTCTGCTTCCTGAGCCCCCRCTGAGCACAAGGGTGAATTGGGGAAGTTCCTTCCCTTCCCCACCAAAAAAACATTGGAAATTACCATGAAGAAACTAGATAAGATTGTTTGCCAGCAGAGTGGTTTCAGTGCAATACATAAAAATTCCCAGCTTTCGACATGTCTATTTGTTTGAACTGTCCTGAGATTTTAAGAAAATTGTCAACCTAGCTGTAGGGAAAAGCAAAGGAAAACCAGAAAAAGCAGCAAAGAAAAAGATTAAGAAAACAAACAGCCATAAGTCCCTTACGGCCTATTGCAAAGTAAATTGGAGGAAAGAGGAGCATAGGAAGTGGGGATCCTGCAAGGTTGGCGTTTCAGCATCTCACCTCCTGTTGTCTGTGGCCTGGGGCAACTCCTCTTCCCCTCTCTGTGGCAGGATATTTAATGATCTGGTATCAGTGGGGACTATAAAATTACCAAATTCAGGTAATTCAGGTAATGCTTTTAGGAAAAAGTACACAGCCATCAACTTGTTATGCAATTCAGTCTGCAAAGCAATAGAAATACTTCCAAACGAAGAATGAAAAATGAAAGTGACTGGAAGAAAATACAGCAATGCTTTAGAAAAGATAGATCATGCCCTCGTAACCCAATAGATTTCCTTGACGAGACAACTGATATTCTGTACAAAAGCCCATMCATGTCAGTAGAGCATATTATTATTAATGCTGGAGAAAAAGGGGATCCAGGTGAGTCTGAAACAAGGCTGAGAGGAGATACCAACAGCCGGCATTGCAAGGAGTAGATTTTCTCCACAGATCTTGGAGATGATCCCAGTATTTCCAGGAGTGATACAAGACAGTAATTAAGTTAAATTTGCTGATGACATAGAACTGTTACACCCTGGTCAGCAAAGAGTAATTCCATCGCAGTGGTGACTTTGCGAATGGCTGTGATAAACATGGAGCCTCATGCAGCAGCGAATGCGGCGCTTCGCAGTGATGACTCACAGCTGAGACCTTCCTGCACCTGGAGGTCCCAAGGGACGTGACACCTGGGCGGATCTTGGGGCTCCAGTAGATAAATGGGGCTACARCTGTGGCCAGGGAGGTACACAACAAGCAGCCGTGCTCATCCGCAGCCCTGTTCTACTCGGTGACATGTGTTTAGGACAGTCTCCTGCCTCCACCGTCCCTGTTTTTTCATTTGCAATTCCAGGAGCAGTATCTTTCTCCCTTAGCATAGCTTTTAGTGCATAATAAATAGCAAATCAGTGATTACCGTTTGAACCCAGCAACTACTAGTGTAACATGGTTTACAAATTTAATTAAAATGGAGGCTTCATGCGGGAATTAATAGAGACTTGTCAAGAATATGCATAATGTCAGTTACTCCAAGCTAATGCTTCACATGCGAGACAGAGTAGAGGGCTCCCTGTATTGTTTATTGACAGCGCAAGACAGTGAGAAGTGCTTCTGCTTTATGCATTAACACAACTAAGACAGTAAATTCTCAAAGGGGCAGTGATCTAGATGCATGATTCCCACTTACAGAAGCCAATTATACTGTCTTCTCTCCCCCTGGTTTGAAAGCACACAAACAGAATACCTTCCATGCCAAATGCTAGGTCAAACGTTCTAATTTTCTCCTTTCCTCGAGCTCTGACTCTTCCACCAGGACGTTGCTCACATGAGGCACGGAGCACTGCCTCCCTCAGTGTGCTGATGCCTTCTCCTGCCTCACCGAAATGCCCAACCTTCCTACTTCTGTGCAAAAAGCCTCCCGTCCTCCTGCCCGGTGCGTGTAAGTGCCCTCTTTGCTGCCTATGGCTGCTTGTCCAGGCGGCGACTGCAGGTCTTGAGGCTCCCACAGGAGCTTGGTACAACGCCGGCATAGCTCACGACTGCAAGGCAAAACTTGGAAAACAAGAGCAAAAATCACTACAAAGAGTAACAACAACCATTTTTTCCCAATGAGAATAGACTGAAAAGACATATGGTTTTAAAAGAGAAGACAAGGAGAATATGATAAAAGCTGATTAAAACATGAAGGTTTTGATGAGATATATCAGAGACAAAAAGGCAATTCATGAAATTCAAATCATATTTTGCACAATCTACAGTTAGCTGGTGGGACCTGCTGCTACATCAAATTGTTCAGGCCAAGAGCCCCACGTGATGTTAGGCCCAACCACAGTTTCTATACTTACAGCCACACTTTTCTGAAGAGTGACATTTCATTTATCAGGAATTAAGACAGCCACCAGCAAAAAGCTTCCTGAGCAAAGCCCAAGCCCAGATGACAGACCACAACTGGCCTTACTTGTGAGCTCATTGCACCTTGCTCTGGAGAGCTCTTTGGGGTTGTTTTTCCTTGCCTTGTTTCACCTCCAAGGATGCATTACCTCTGCTCTAGCTACAACTTTTTCTCTGGATGGTTTCCCAGAGCAGGCAGTGGAGCTTGTGGTTAAAAAAAGAGACATAAAAAGGGAGGAAAATGGCACCATCAGTATCTTCACTCTAGTTGTTCAGCCTCTAGAAGAGACTTTCAAGTAACTTGATCTTTCCAGTGGCACTTGACGTGTCCCCTGGGGCAGTGCTGGCCCCAGACCTGCTCAGCCTCTTCCTCAGGGCCTGCATGGAGGACACGGTGCAGTCACCGCTTGCTTGCTGCTGGAACCGAGCATGGGTGATGCCCASAGGGCTGTGCTGCCATCCAGAGCTGGRCCGGCTGCAGAGGTGGGCAGCGAGGAGCCTCCTGCAGCCCCACGGGAAGAGCAGACTCTTCTCAGTGGTGCCCAGRGACAAGAGGCAGTAGACACAAACTGAAACACATGAATTTCCATCTGACCAAGAAGAAAAGCTTCTTGGCTGTGATGGTCACTGAGCATTTGAGCATTTGCCCGGAGAGGCTGTGGACTCTCCATCCTTGGGGATATTCAAAAGTCACCTGGTCCTGGGGAATGAGATGTAGGTGACGCTGTTGGAACRGGGCCTTTGGTCCTGCCAGCCCCAGCCCTGCTGACGTTCCGTGAGGTTAATAAATAGCTGTGGGAGATAAATAGTTTCTCAGCTCAGGGAGTTCTAGAGACTTGTAAGACTGTGAGTGCCTGTGGCCCCYTTTTCATCTTATTATTTTATGGTTTACTCAAAAAGAGCAAACATATGAAGGGAATAGCTCAGTGTAATACTAAACAAGGGTTTTTTTCCATTAGTATTTAGAGGAGGTTAAAACACTTGACATGTTTAAGAGAAACTGTCCAAGGAATTCCATTAATTCATTTGACATGAGCTTGTTTGATGAATGTTGCAGCTGCACCTCTGGACTGTGTTGTTTTAAGACAGCATGTAAGAAAGCAAATCAATGGCTTTTCCCATTTTTCTGCTGTCTGTGCTGCAAAGTGCCGTGGCTGTGAGAGTTGTGGAGGAGGCTCCGCAGAGCGTGGTGACAGCAGCCCATCTGTCTCGCCTCTGCCCGGCCTTCGGCACCCAGCCTGGCGGCCAGCATTGCAGCCCTGCATCGATTTTGCTCTTCAGACTCGGGTAACTGTGACGGGATATACAGCGTGCTTCGTTTGGCTGTGCCTGCCTCATTAGCTAGTGCTAACACACGCCTGTGACACAGGAATCACCTGGGTCACAGCTCTCAGTTCACTACGTACTGGACTGTGATGCTACTACCCAGGTGCAATACTGCTCCCTTTGTGGAGATACAGAGACTATGAGCTCTAATATGTATTTATATTTTTATAAATRGAGATTAGGTTAGCAGCTAGGGAGATTATTGGTAATAAAATAAATATTTATCTATTAATCTATAGATACAGAGACTATATACTCTATATGGAGCAGAGTATCTCAGAGTGAGGAAAACTATCAGTGTTGCGATCATCATCCCACTGGCGTATCCTCCTGGCTGCACTGTGCCCAGCGCTGGCAGGGGAGTAAGTCTGGCTCTTTTTACTGACGCAGCTCCCCAGTTTTGCAGCTTGCAGAGAGCTGGGTCTGCAGGAGCTGCCGCGGAGCTGCCTTCTAGCTCCAGCCGCGGGGCTCTCCCCAGGCCCTGCACCTGGGCCCTCATGGCCTTCTCAGGCGAACCCCACATGCTGCCTATGGTTTTACACCTTAAAGAAAGCCCTCCCTATCCTGCTCCCAGTGTCCTTTCTCCTTCCCAGAGATTGAAGGCTCCTTGGCCTTGCCCATTGCTTCCTCTTTGCTCAGAGTTCCAGTTGCAGATGCTCCATTTACACCTTAAGTCTTCAGCAATAAGGGCTCACAGCAGCTAATAGATGCATCACTGACTCCAAAATGATTTGGTTTGACCTTCGACTGCTCAGGTGGAAACACACAGCTCGATAAGGTTAGTAAAAAACCCACCGTGTTATTGCTTCAGTTGCCTGCTCAAAAGCAAAGCTGCCCTTGAGTGTTCTTCAGAACTGGGCTCCAATTGTATCTACCAAGATCCTACATTTTACATGTGTTTTTTATTAAAATCACAGATTCTCTCTCTCTGCCTCTAACCTTTTTACACCACTACCTAAAATAACCAGAAGACAACTTGGCAGAGCTTTGTGGCCTCCTTGTCAGCAAACCTCCCCACCATTCACAGCAAGTCATGGGTAATTCACCTTGAGGGCAGATGAATCCAAAGGGGCTTCTGAATTCAGACTCAACAAGGAAAACAGTGCAGCTTTTTTTCTTTTGTCAGTTCCTCTTGCAATTTCAACCAAAGGGAAGGTAAAATGCTAGCTAGGAAGGCTGACAAGCCAAGAAATCACAGAAAGCAACTCTGAGATCAAAGCAGAGAATGAGCAGTATTTATGTATAAATTATACTGTGTACATAGCTCCATTTCCATATTTCCCAAAGCACAGGGGAGGTCGTTGCCATCAACATATTGTGTGTTYGGCTGGGTCATGGCACATATATATATATACACACATAATCAGTTTTTAAAAGAGTTCTAGCATCCACAAGGTGTGCTGCTGCTGCCATGTCCTTTCAATACAGCTACCTCTGAGCCTAGAGCTTTGTTCTATCGGCTGCAGAAAGCTGGTGTGCACTTGGCACACTCAGAGCTGATGGAGAACCTGGTTTTTCATGTTTGGAGGCAGGAAGCCCRGGAGACACCGGAAGGGCAGCCTGGGGAGCACCCAGTGCCACTGCCGGCACGGAGCCGAACCCGCGTTTCCACGTCTGTCACTGTGGTTCACAGCTCTGCTGCTCTGGCCGTGCCGTGCCCTTGACTGTGCGCCACATGTCTCTAACCCGTGCACAGCGTCGCTCACACTGTTGGCAGCCACTTAATCACAGGTGAGGAGCGTTAGCAAGCTGACGAACCAACAGGGCTYCTCAAAGTGGAGAGGCTTTTTGGCCCCTCTCCATCATGAGTTCCATACCCAAGCAAAGAGCACTGACAAGAATGTCCCCTCAGCAGGTGGGGATATTTAGTTTCACCCTGTATTTGCAGTGCACCCACAGTTGGCAAAGGAGGCTCATGAGATGAAGCCTGCACAGGATTAGACGCAGAGCGGCGCTCACAGTCACCACGTTCATGTGATGAGCACGTTTTCCAGTGTGCGCTGCCACGTCCCCCCTCTCCTGGCTGCATCCTGGCGCTGTCCTCACCTACCATGAAGAAGGGAAAAAAGATACGTGCTAAAATACCCAGGAGCTGAGCACTGGCCATTGCGTGTTCCTCCACTGCATTTTTCTAATATCACCTGCCTTGYCTCAAAAAAGCAAACCAAAAACAGACAAACAACGTGTGGTTGCTCAGTCCGCTGCTTGCTTCTCTCCTGCTGCTTCTCTCTTCTTCTTCAGCTATACCGACACTGCCGGTCTAGGAGAATGGATATGTTATCCATTAGGACTGTGCACACAGGCACAGTGGGATCAGAGCATGGAGCTGCACCTGGATGAAGAGGTGCCCATCCATAGACTTCATCTGGTTGGGACCCCAGAGCTTGTCACGGTATTGCAAAGAGCTGCAAAAATTATAGAAGGCTGAAAATTTAATGAAAGGAGATGGAGAGAAACAGGGGRAAGAGTCACTGTTAGAGAGGCAGGAACCTAAGGCTGCCGGTTAGTAACCACGTCCAGAACTAAGAAGATTCCGACTTGCAGGAAAACGAACCTCGGAATCCGTGACAGGGAGCATTGCCCGACTGCAGGTTACTCGTGCTGGGAGAAGGGGGGCACAAAAAGAATTGTTTATCTGGGGAAAAGGGCAAAGACCTGYGGGGGGAACTGCAACACGCAGAGAAACCTTCCCGCGCTCCCCGCATTGTGCACCTGTCTGGCATGTGGTTACACCTGCAGTGTCCCTGGCGTGCTGTGACACTCTCCGTATCCCCAGCATGTGGTGACAGGGAGACTCTTTTCCTAGGCCCGTGTGCAGCCGTGGAGCTGCTGAGGGGGCTGGCGGGTGCTGAGCGGGTGCCGAGCGGGTGCAGAGCGGGTGCCGAGCGGGTGCAGAGCGGGTGCCGAGTGGGTGCAGAGTGGGTGCAGAGCGGGCGCCGCTCCACGAGCCCCTGCCCGGCACGCTCACACAGCCCGCCCCTCCGGCGCCGTCATTCTGGCACAACTGGGCAATCCAAGCTGCTGCCKTCTCAAAAACATACGTGTGCCCAGCAACAGCCAAAAAAGGATGTTTTTGTTCTTCCTCGCGAGAAACTAACTCTTTAATGCAAATTTGTTTGGCATCTGTGGTTTAGCTTGCCATAGGCAAAGGAAAGGAGTCAGGTTCAATCCAAGTTTAATTGCTACAAATGCCATTCTGGGACCCCAGGAAAACAAGGTGATTCATGCCTGCTATTAAGCTTCTCGAGTGATCACAAGCCTGAATATATGAAATAGATATAAAAAAAGGAGAAACAGAGAGCTTTAAAGCAAATACTTGCAAGCCTTACTTATAACAGAATAAACCCAAAGCCATTCTGATTATTTTACAAGATAAATGAGATCAGGGTTTATCCTTACTTAATTTATAGCAGATACTCCTCATGGTCTCAGAGACTTGCTCCCTTTGTTGGSGTCTGAGACTGCAGCCCACGCTCAGGAGAGAGAGGGGCCTGGGAGGAAGAAGAATGAAAAAGAGAGAGAAAGAAAAGGAAAGAGGAAAGAAGGAAGGAAAAGAGAACAAAAAGAAAATAAGAAGGGTAAGAGAGAAGGAGAGAGAAAGAAGAGAGAAAGAGAGAAAGAGAGAGAGAGAGAGAAAAGAAAGAAAGAAAGAAAGAAAGAAAGAAAGAAAGAAAGAAAGAAAGAAAGAAAGAAAGAAAGAAAGAAAGAAAGAAAGAAAGAAAGAAAGAAANAGAAAGAAAGAAAGAAAGAAAGAAAGAAAGAAAGAAAGAAAGAAAGAAAGAAAGAAAGAAAGAAAGAAAGAAAGAAAGAAAGAAAGAAAGAAAGAGAAAAACAATGAGGGAGAAACAGAGAAAGAAAGAGAGGAAGAAGGGAAGGAAAAAAGAGGAAGAGAATAATGGGGAAGAAAAAAAGGAGAGAAGGAGGGAAGGAAGAGGGGAAGAAAGGGGAAAAGGAAGGAGGAAAGGAGGGAGGGAGGAAGGCATCCAACCACACAGCTTGAACTAGACATAAAGCAAAAAGAAATAAAACTTATAGTCACACAATTTTTAAGCAAAATTCACCCCTGGCTTGAAATAACAAGAAAGAGTTCAACCCAAATAATGGAAAATCAATGGAGGATAAGAAAGGGTCTGGGAGCTAGTGCTGGGAAAGTGATGCCTGACATGAAAAGGGACTAAAGGCCCGAAGTCACCTTTACTTGGAAATGAATGTGAAAAAATGAAAGAAATGATTCTTGCTTTTTCTTGACATGTACTTTGAGATAAATGTGAGATTTTTCCCTGTATCAGTAGAAAGTGAGAAATGTTTCCTTTCTTGGACAAGGGAACTGTGGTAAAACCTCCCTTCTCCATGATTTATGTAACATGTACGTACCACTTCGAATGAACACGATAAGAAAGGTTAAAAGTTGATAGAACAAACAAAGACAGCAAAGGATATAGCTCTGACTAGCAAGAGGTGGTATTAAAAGAGAAGTGCTATTAACTCCCCACAAAAAAAAAAAAAAGGAACTTATGATTAAAAATAGCTTTCTTACTCAAAAACATTCTGAGTTATCATTTTTACTGCATGGTATAGTCTACAATATTTTTAAATGAAACAAAAAATAATTTGAAAAAACAAGGAGACTGAAACCTTTGTTCCCAGAGCCTTGAAAGAGACCGTTTCCCCAACATGTTTGCTTTGTGCTTCTCTCTTTTGCTGTTTTTAGAAACCCAAACTTGGTGCAATGGACGTTATTTCCCTAAGACTTTGTATTTCATTTGTATTTCCATTTCATTTTATTTCAATTGTATTTTTGAAAAGGTATTTGTGGATGCTGGGAAAAGTGTCATGAAAGGCTGTTTCTCCTCCAGAAGGCTCAGAAACGTCTTTTTGCAGTCTCCGTAGTGAGACAAGTTGATTATTCTCCTTCTAAACASAATGTTTGGTCATTGGGGATTTTTTCAGAATAAAAAGTTAAGCCTTGGCTTCAGTTCTTGAATACTGCATCTTACATTGCAAGAGACAGCAAGGACAAGGACTAGTGCAGTCATATTCCTACAGAACCTGGCCCCAAAAGCACAGGGCAATGCAGGAATGCATCTGAGAACTGCCCCAAGGCAGGGATGAACAGTGCCCCAAGGAATTACCTCACCTACGACAGCATCGGCACTGGCGTTTGGGCCAGCACCTCGCCGTGACTGACGATTAGCTACTGGAAAACAAAAAAACGATCCTGAAAATACAGAAGATAAACATAGCGGTTCAGGACCACGGATTTCCCAAACAATCCAYGGTGAAGGATGCGGGCCGTGCGGGGCAGGTGAAGGGCAGTGCGCACAGGACCGAGCGGCGCACAGGACTGAGCAGTGCACAGCACAGCACGAGCGAGCACGAGGCCAGCGGAACCGAGTGTGCACCGCTGGGGAACCTGGACACGTTCCGAACACAGAAGTCCTGGGCTAGCTGTGACATTGCTTGAAATACCTCTACAGCTCCTTCCGTTGCATTCATAAACGAGTAAAATCTTTAAATCATGATCAAAGACACACGGTAATTTTTTTTTTAAGAGTGGCATTATAGAAGCAGGTATAATAGAAAATACTCGTCTTCCAAGCTCCCATCACATTCAAACACAAAACAAAGCTGCAAGAAAGAATCGGCAGTGATGAGGGGTGAAGGGATTGGGAAGCATGTCCATGACTTGCTGCTGTTTGTACTCCACAGATGTCTGTCTGTTATGGCAATGTCTGCTGATCGGATGTCGCTCTGTGGAAGGCAGGTACTGATCAGCTTTCATGGTGAAACACATGCAAAGAGCATCCTGATGAGTCCTGACAAGAGCTGGCATGAGTCACCAACACCTGGATCCTTTCAAAGCCACAAGCTACCGAGCTGCCGCGAGACAGCAAACAAGCAAAAGCCGGAGACAGCCCACGATGGCGGTAAGAGCTGCTCTCCAAGGAGGATAAAAGTTGGCTAGCACAGGAGTCATTTTGCTCCGGCTCATGGAAGAGCTCCATGGGAATCAGATTTCCCTTTGAAGAGTAAGAGATCTTCAAAAGTGTCTCTGCCAAACAAAAGTACCTACCAGTGGATTAAGGAAACATCCATAATGTCTGAGAGAACACAGTTCATCTCCGTGTAATAACCAGAAAATCACTGAGGAATGGAGAAGCTCGTGTTGAACTCGACCATGTGAGAGCCTGGGCTCCATTTCCCTTCTCCCAGCTAAATTAGCTTGGGAAGGCTTTGATTAGTTTTTACTTAAAGCTCTCATCATTTTGCTTCCACAAAGCTAGAAATGCTTGTCAAGGAAAATGCAATTTCACTTTTCTAGTTTAAAATACTGATCCATTRGGAAATGTCAATCTGCTATACTATAAAATAAAACTAAACTAGAAAATCATCAAATTTTGATTATCCATGACAGAATCTTCTAAATCCTCAGAGTTCATTTTTCTTGCGATTTCACCTTTATAAACTTCTAAGGAGATCCGGAGCAGCCTGGGACCGTAAGCTTCATGAGAAGTCGTGATTCTCTACCAAAGGGGAAAATGGTACCGACTCGGATCCCCGTGGGCTCTGAGTGGGAGGGGTGGGACCGTCCCTGACGCTGTCCCGGCTGCTGTCCCGGCACCCCCTGCTCAGGGCTCCTGCCCCCGTGCCATGCTTGGACAGACGCCATGAGTGCAGTTTGCCAAAATTAATGGGGTGCTGCTGCCAACTCAGCACTTCTGTGCAGCCTGCACCACTATCTCACAGTGCTACATTTCTAAAATCACCTTTCTTTAAAGTCAGGAAAATGTCACTTTGGTCCTTTTTATAGTAAACTTTAAACTACATCAAATTGGGGATTACCTCTGTTGGGAAAATCTCATTTCAACCTGTAAATATTCTGCAAACTCATTGTCAGAAAGAGTCAATTTGCATGCCCTCAGTGATGCTGAACCAGGGTTAACACTTGGACAGTCCTTCTTCACAGGCTCACAGCATGGCTGAGGTTGGAAGGGGCGTCTAGAGAACATCTAGTCCTGCTTTTGAAACACACTTGGAGAAAGAGTATGACAACACTGGTGCAAGGCCGGAGCAACCTGACAATTTCTTACCGAACTGCGTGGCAGACACAAGTTATACGTTTGTGTCTAGGTAGCAAAGTTAACAGTTGCTGCCCCGTCCATGCAGGGCAGGTTAGCAGGTCCTGTGTGGGTTTAGAAGAACCAAGGGGAGCATCAGGGCTCCTTGCTGCTCATCTCTCCCCTTGCAGGGTCAGCTGTGGTTAACTGGCATTTTCTCCAAGCAAGACAAATTCAGTCAGCTCTCCTATACTGTTCATTTTACATTCTTTCTTTCTTCCTTTTTTTTTTAAGCAAAAAGTGAGAAAATATCAAAAAGCCTCAATGCAACATTGAACAATGTTGAGGGGAAAAAACGCATTCCTGAGGAATAGTGTGTAGTGAAGCCACAGTGACACGGCTGCTCAAGCCGTCACCAAGCTCCCACGCGCGTTCCTCAGGACGGGCGCGGGCAGCCACAAGCTTCACAGCCCCTCGGAGCAGCCGCGGTCCGAGGCAGGACGGCCTTGTGCCTGGGGCAGCAGGCGCTGCGGGCTGCTCTGACACGGGGCRCAGCGCCAGCCCCGTGCTCAATAACGCACCGAGCCAAAAGCACCTGCACGCGCACCGCGCTGGAGCTTCCTTCGGCTCCCGGGCGGTTCCCTGCTGGTCTTGTAAGCGTTCCGAGCACGGGGCTTGCGTCAGCCTCTGCGGACACTCAATAGCAGTCTCCCACCTACCCTGAAAATTTTATGTTATTCCTTTTACAATCCTCTGGAATAAGAGTGATTTTTTAAATCTTCTGAGCTGACTTTGAAGCCAGCAGTGAATGAAATCTGTTCCTCTGACCTCAGATACTTCTGTAGAGATACAGTGTGAATATGGTCATAAATGCCAGGCATCTGACTGTCACACTAGTTCACATTACCACCCTCTTCTTGTCACTAGTATAGCCAGTCATACYGGTAAAACACATTGCAGCTGTTTCTTAATTCAAAGGTTTTCACAGAATCGCACAGAACCACWRAATGGTTGAGGCTGAGTTATCTTCCAGCTGTGTCATGAACCAGCAGCATGGAAGTGTTCTTCATGGTCACAGTTACACGATTGCAAGGTGCAGTGGAAAGGGATTTCCGTTTACAACTTTGTGAGATTAATTAGAGACCTCACGAGATGTTCAGATGGTCTCAAAGTGACCACACTGTCTCAATCCAAAACTTGAAAGCCAATGTCCAAAAACTTTGATGTCATTCATTCAATAGAAATAATTCAAGTCAAACTTTCTTTTTCTAAGCTTGATGGAAAGTGACATCTCATCTTGATTTTCATTTGTCCTTGGTAAGATGAACAAGGTGGGTAGCAAAGACAGGAGAAAGGGAATGAACACCTGGCAAAATAYACACACACGCTCCGAGAAAAAGCGAGCACGGAAGATCATGCACAATATGGTGTGCATATTCAGCGTTTAGATATGCCTGGTCTTAAAAAAGTACCAATGGTATCTCAGTGTTATGGAAAGAAGGAAACTGGCATGTGAAGTGACTGGGGATGTTGGGTGGCACTGGGGACACAGCATAGCCTGAAAGAGACTGCTGTTTTCTGCATCAGCATGGTAGGAACAGACAGCAGAGTGACACTGCGAGAACAGATATGATGAAAAAAGTAGGCACGAAGATAAAAAACAAGCATTTTACAAGTAGCAGGAGTGTTGCAAATGTCTACCTCTATTTCTGAGTTCCTGAAGAAAAGGAATTAATTTTTGCAAATGGAAAGTTGCTAAATTCTTTATTAAATTAATAATGGGTTTAACCATGCTCTTTCACTTGAGAATATMATTTTGCTGACACCCTCCTTTAGTTATAATCATTCATTTTGAAGACTTTCACATAATGGTCTCAGGAATTAACAGAACTTTAGCAACAGGTTTGACCATACTTTGAGAAGCTGCTACTCAGCACTGTTTTCCTTCCTCTTCCAATCAGATGGGCATTCACATTGTTGATTTAAGTTAGGTTTTTACTAGAATAAGCCCTGTGGGATTTCTGAGAGCCTCTGTGCTTCACACAGTAAACATGGGAAATTACA
The DNA here is from genome assembly GCA_003342815.1 of Eudromia elegans. Lineage (NCBI taxonomy): Eukaryota > Metazoa > Chordata > Aves > Tinamiformes > Tinamidae > Eudromia > Eudromia elegans. The sequence goes on from PTEX01000023.1 coordinate 281,447, forward strand.
TTTCTGTAAACATAATCTCCATATCAGGAGCTCACTTCAGATCTGTTTCTGAGTGGTCGAGGCTGTGGGGCCCAGTGGACTCTTTGGAAGCTCACCAGGGCTCACCAAAGCTGATCAGAGCTCACCAATGCTCACCAGGGCTCACCAAAGCTGATCAGAGCTCACCAATGCTCACCAGGGCTCACCAAAGCTGATCAGAGCTCATCAATGCTCACCAATGCTCACCAGGGCTCACCAAAGCTGATTAGAGCTCATCAATGCTCACCTATGCTCACCAGGGCTCACCAAAGCTGATCAGAGGTCACCAATGCTCACCAGGGCTCACCAGGGCTCACCTATGCTCACCAGAGCTCACCGAGCTCACCCGAGGCTGCTTTACAGCGCACTCGAGCTGCAGACCTGCCCCAAGCAGCAGGAAGGCTCCCCAGCAACCGTGCGGGAGGGACGCACAGAGGGGCAGCACCAATAGTAATGAAATGGTAGCAGTGGCAGAGGACATTAAACYGGCTTTGAAAGATTAACCCTGGGCTTGTTGTAGTCCCTGGAAAATCAGACTAACTGCAAGTGTCAAGGTTTAGCTCCAGAAACACAATTAGCAGGGAAAACAGGACTTTCAACAAATGGCATTATGATGGATTAAGGAGAGATTACTGCTTTGCATCTAACAGCTTTCANAAAAAAAAAAAAAAAAAAAAAGCTAAGAAATTAACTTGTTTTCCACTGGAAGGAGATTTGTTTGCCTTCACTGCCATCTGCCAACTGTCACCTGTTTTATAAGCAAGAAAACTAAAACAACAATACAAATCACATTACCCAGGAAAAACTTCATTGCGGCGCTTATCATTCAGGTCTGCTTGTGAGGGCCAGGGAGCTGCCAGTCCTCGTTATTCTCCATCGGGCTCGATAAACCTGTGCCTTGTGGTTTCCCTCGGCTCCCTTTGGGGCTTCCTGAAGGACAGAGTGACCGACCACAGGAGCACGCACCGGCAGCGACCGCACACGCTCATCACAGGGGTGGATGGCGAGCTGGAAGGTGCCGGCTCCAACCTTTCCTTTTCTCAGGCCGCACACACAAAAAAGCCCCACTGCTTAAGGTTATTAATTTTCTCACAATATGACTCTCAAATGCTGGATAAGGGAGAATTTATATTCCAGGCAGTGCATTCATTCTAATTATGTTTACCTTCCCAGTCTTTCTAAATCAGACTTGATTGCATTTAATAAGGGTTTAAATGTGTCTTAATAATGTTTGGAATTAATAYTGGTGTGTGAGTATCTGAGGATGGCAGGTCCCCAGGAGACCCTCCGAAATCTTGTTGTGATAAATAATCCAAAGCAACCACCTGTGATATTTTGCGTCTTTCCCATTGATTTTCTATGCTGACTTTTTTTGTTGTTGTTGTGTCCACATAGCAGAATAGTCCTGGCAGTGGCAGGCAGGAAAAGAGTGAGGAAGTTTAAACATCTTGGTAATTTTTTATTTTCCTGGGATACCCCTTATGTGTCCTTACCCCTAGCAGGAGGTGTCGGGGCACGTGCCTGCGTGCCGGAACATCCGTGGCACAGAGCTGCCCAGCACTAACCCTCGCGCTGCTTGTTCTCCTCGGACTGCRCTAGGACACGACCCTGGGCTCGCTACAGATACTGGGCTGGCACGAGCACGAGTCCCACCAGGACCCTCGAAACACGGAGCCTTTCCGAAGGAAACGGCGAGAGAAAGGTTTGCRAGCAGCAGTGTGCCCTGAGCCTTAACTGGGCTGTATCAGCGCGCTGCTGTGCACACTGCCTGGGCTCATTAGGAGAAGGTAGCAGAGGGATCAGGGCTAAAGGAACACAACTCCTCTCTAAAAACATATAATGGAAACAAAATGCAGGCACCAGGAACCACTGGGGCAAACGGGAGCCTTGGCATGTAAGTCAGGCTCTCCCAATACCTGCATCACTAACAGCATGTGAGGTTGAAATTGCCTCTGTAACGAGGTTGGAATTTGTCTTGGATGCACCAGAACCATGACCAAGGAGAATTAAGGATGGGTGGCATATTTGGAAGGAGTTTGGCCAGACAAGGAGGTACAAAGGGTGCAAAACAGCAGATTCAGGAAAACAAAGAAACGGGGGATAATGTATGAGCTGAGAACAAAGCACGGGGCATCTCTCTGTGGCCGGTGCCATGGGATGCCGTTCCTAGGGCAGGGCATGGAGGACCCAAGGTCAGTGCCTGCTGCGGGCGATGCAGTGAGAGGAGAGGTAGGGGAGGAGACCCAGCCGGTGCCTTGCTGCTCTGCATGCAGGAAGGGCAGCAGAACTGCTACTCAGCAGCAGCTACGTATTTGATCCATGTTTTCCTTGTAGCAACATAACCGTGCACCAATACCAATAAACAATGGAACTGCAACTCTGCATTACCCGCAGTGATATAATTGTGCAGTAATTTTGCCAAGAGTASTGGCATGATTATTAACCATCCAGGTATGGGGAGTTTCTTAAATGACATTCTGCTTGCTTAGTAGAAATGTGCTGCCTATCCATAGCCTAGATTGCTCTAGGCTCCTTCTACGGGGTTGAGAGATGCACAATCCAGCCCAAACTACAAGTGTGTCCAAACTAGGAGAGCTGGACGGAGCTCGGAGGTGCCTGAGGGAGCTCTGGGTAAGGAAGGGGCTGGTGGGGGAGTAACGGAGCGGGGAGTGATGCGCTGCGGCCACGCGGGCTGGTGGGGACACACGCTTGCAAGGACACAATTCCGAGAAATTCTACATTTTATGATAAAAGCAGCCAGTGCTACCCCTGCTCCCAGGGCAGAGCTGCCACAGGGGCCSGGCAACCGATATCTAGCTGTGAAACTGAATTATCCCTCTTGGATGACGTAGGTATTTAGGAATAAATCAGTGTCTTTGATGGCTGTTCATCATCTACTTCTGAAACCCTCTAAGAAATGAGGAAAAAGGGGCTTGTATCTTTGCTTGTGTCATTGCCTGARGTGTGCGGGCAAACCGCTTCCAAGAGAGCTGCAGAACCAGAGGTGCTGGGAGCAGGAGGAGCGTTCCCAGGTGGCACCATGGACTGGCACGGGTGGCACACGGCTGCTAGCTCTTTATCTTATGTCAACCCGCCGATATCAATCACAGATCGCACTGGACTCTCACTACCCTCTTCGGATCTTCCACCCCGAAAAGTTGTGCCCGGGTTCGTGGCTGGTGTCTGGCAAATTACTCCAATGGCTTTTCCCTGCCCATGGAGGCTGCGCTTGTCTGTGTCAGCCTCGACACATGCCCTCTCGCGCCGGGATCCTGTCGGCACTGGGAACCACAGCAGCTTCTGTGCAAAACTGACGGACAAACCTGCAATTCTGACCGAGGAATCCATCCCAGTTTGCACAAGCTTCGCTCTGGCAAAGCAAAACAGACCCTGGTTTATTTCCACACAAGCTGGAAGTAGCCAGATTGAATGAAAAGCCAGGGATTTAAACAGAAATATTTGCAGCCTTCAGATGTGTGCAGACAGGGGAATAGCCAGCACATCCACAACATCCTTTCGTTTGCATCCTTGTTTCTTTCCATTTCAAGGTTCTCAAGTTGCCAGAAGTAATTAAGAAAAACACCTTGTCACTTCCAACATCCTGTCATCATATTGCTAATACAGGCAAGAGATGCTGAATAGAAAAAAAAAAAGTTTGAAAAAATGTCTAGATAACTGAAATTCTATGAAATTCAGGCTGCCTATTAAGTTCTAATGATAATTTAGAATTACAAATTCACAGAATCCTTTAGTTGAGTAGGGTCCCCTGCAGGTCCAGCCCTCCCTCAGAGCCGGGGCAGCCAAGAGCAGGTTGCTCAGGACCTTGTCCACGTTTATTATGAATTATTAACCACTCCTGTCCCCAAAGGCACCTTGTGCTGTGCGCTGTTTGTTCTGTCTGTAAGGCAAACAGCCCCCGCCTTGAGTGAGCAGCAACAAAGCCATCCGGGAAGTCAGTTGCACAACTACCTACTGTTATTATTAGTCATATATTAATTACTTAGAGCGGCTTATAAATAGCTGGGAGGCTGTAAACATGTGACGTGCAGCCGCCGACCGGCGTGTCGGGCGCCGCGGGGCAGGGCTCGCGYGTGCGGCCCGAGCGCTAGGAGGGTTTGCTGGAATGGTGCACGAGCCGGGAGCGCCGGACCTGGCTGCCGTGTCCCGCGCGGGGCGCACGGGCGGCAGCTCCGGGCGTGCTCCTCCCTGCGAGGCCGAGGCCGGGTCGGTTCCGTCTCTGCTCTCGCCGAGACGCTGCCACGCGCTCGGCGGCTCTTCCTCAGGAGCAGCCGCGCTCAGCCCGAGTCCCGCGCACGGAGCGCGCGGCTCCCCGAGCCCGCCGCATGGGAACTCCTGGTTGTTTCACCCCACTGCCAGCACTCGGAATCCCACGGAAAATAAGGCGTTAAAACCCCTGTCTTTTTTGGTGGGGGAGGTACAGCAACGAATGCATACTTGGTATTGCTGTCACAGTGCTGAAGGGACAAAGGGTTTTTTTATTTTTCATTTCAGCTTTGTGACAATCATAGTGCACAGGTATTATCTAATCCGTCCCAAAGCCCCGGAAGAGAGAAGCTTATTTATAACACCAATAATTCCCAAGACTTATATTTCAGTATGTTTTTACACCACACGTCCCATGTCCCAAGGCAATGGGAATGTTTCAAGGCCTGGGACGGAGGGTGTGTTGCCCTCCCCTGCTGYGGGGCTCCTGTCCCTGTATTCCTGCCGTGACACGGCTGGGATGTCTGGAGCGGGAGCACAGGATTGCGCTGCGGCCGGGCGGCATCGCGCAGGGATCTGGAACGGAAAGAAATCTCACGGGAAATACAGGAGGGGGGATTTTTGGGAGCTCTCAGCTGACACCGTTGATATGGCAACAGGATGTTCTCCAAAAGCGGGAAGTCTGCCGCGGCAGGCACCAGGTATCCGTAATCCCAGCGATGCAGAGGCAGGGAACACATAAGCCAAGCGCCGCCGACGCCAGGGTGAATGTGCTGCCGAGCAGAGGCCCCGGCCCCGCCAACCCTGCCGTGGGCGCTGCGCTCAGGGCTGCACCCACCGCCCGGCCCGCGGCGGCTCCGCGCGCCCTCCGYGCCCCCCGGGGCTGCTCTGCCTCTTCCTCTCCGCAGCGAGACACGTCCCGCTGCTCACGCTCGAAACGCAAACGTTGCCAGGTACCAACGCACAGGGTTAGCCGGAATTTCATTACATTGCTAGCCGATCTCCGTCCGCACGCAGAAGAATCTCTCACTTTGTATTTGCCGACAAATTCATTTGCAATTTATTAAAACGTGTAGGAAGATAATCTTAATGGTAACATTGAGGAACCGAAAATAGTAGGTGTTGTTAAAATGCAAGCTCCTGTCTGCTTAAAAAATTTAGATTTTGGAAAACTCAATGTTTGTTATAAGAAAATCCCCACATTTAAAATATATTATTCCTATTTAGAACTAAAAAATGCATTTTTAACAGTTCCATTAAATTAACAAATGAACAAATTATAGATATTTCTGCAGACCAAAATAGCTAAATCTGTTTTGACTAATCAAAAACATCATACTGATAAAATATTTTTGACACCATTTTTAGATTTTGTCTATTTTCATCTGTATAGTATTCATAAATTTAAAATTAGATGGTGCACCATTCTTTTCTAATAAAAAAGTACTATTTCTCACTTATTTTCCCCTGAGGAGTTTTCTCTATATTGACACATTCCCAGCACACGCAGTTTTGATGAAACAGCATTTTCTGAAAGGTTAAGTAAGATCCTATTGGAAAAATTTCAGGCGGCTCCTCTGATGAATCAAGAGTGGTGATGCAAAGTATCTTCAGAGAGGCGAGAAGCACTTTGTAACAGCTTTTCATCTTCTGAGAAGAAGAGTTCTCAGCAGTTTCTTCTTTTTTCCCCAGTGCTTATGTTTCCCTCCCCATGTTTTGATTTTGAATGTGCCTTAGAGCTGCTGAATTTGGAACAGTTTAGCAGACTCAGAGCCCTCTCCCAAACAACTTCCTTGGATATTACTTTAAACATCTTTTCCTAATACTGCACACACAGTCCCTGTGTTTCTTCGGTTTCTTCTGTGCCTAAGCAAAGCTCCTTCTCTTTCGGAGGCTCTTTATTTGGCAGTCTTTATTTTTTCACCTTGCATGTGGTAATTATGGTCATTAGGACACGAAGCTGGAGCTGCTAGAGTTCCCGCATGGCCCCGACCCGCTATCCCGCCCTGCTGGTGACCGCGAGGGGAGCTGCTCACCGTCACCACCCGTGCAGGGACACCCTGCCTGCCGGCTCCTGCTCCCCTGGGGGAAGCCCCCATTTTGCTCCCCRGCAAAGCAGCTCAACCACGCAATGCCGCTGATGCTCGTGAGCACTGCGTGAGGGTGCGCTGAATCGCACCCGAAGGGACCGGCGACAGCCGGCATCTGCCCCGAGCCCTCCTTCTTGGGCTGGACACTGCGGGAGGGCTGCGACATCCCCACAGGAAACTCCCGGGAATACAGGGRACAGAACTGACCAACACGAAGGTCAGGTTTCCCAGCTCAAGGCAGTCAAAAGCGCTGCAATATTCCTGCAATGATTGCTTTAGTGAAACCGTCTCACAGTGCTGGAGAGACCCTGCCAGCACCTCTGCAAGCTCTTCCCTCCATCCCCAAGACGCCTCTGGCTGGGAACGCAACTGCTCCATCCCAAGATGCCTCCGTCTGGGAACATAACCGCTCCGTCCTGCGACGCCTCCRTCTGGAACGCAACTTCTCCGTCGCTCGGCGCGCACGGCACAGTCACCCACGCGGAGGCCAGAGGGCCTCCCGAGCAGCCAGGTCTCAGAGCAGGCGCGCTATTTGCCGCAGAGCTCCCCTTCCCGGCGCTGCCCAGGCTGCCGAGGATGCAGCGCTGCGGGAGCCAGGGCAGCAGGGGCCCGATGCACGCGGCACTGCCGCCGCAGAGCCACCGACCGCCCTCCCGACGGCCTCCGCGGGACCACGGACAGGCTCTGCCGTCCGCGGGGGCCACAGGCAGGTGACACATTCTAGATTTATTATGCAACTAAACACACACTGCAGGTAGACACAGGAGCCGGCCAAGACCAGCACCGAGTTAACACCCTCCCCAGTAAAGTCAACGGAGCTTTATGCACTCCGGGCTACACATCTGGGAAATCATCCCAAAGCAGGGGAAAATGCTTTCAACTTCTATGCCCTTCAATAGCTACTAGACTTTTGTCTACTAATTTCTTCAAACAGCTTTGTCTGTACTGCTTGAAAGACCCTTTTTCATGAGCTGTTAGAACATTTTGAAGTATTTGTTGTTTTCATGTGAAATTACTTGTCCTCGCAGAGGGCCCATCTCCAAAATGGAAAATTTAGGAGAAGCTAATAATTTTCACTTCACAAATATCTGCATATAAAGAACGTCAGCTGTCAGTAAAGGTGAAGGGCCACTGAAAGAGCAGCCAAGCTTTTAGAATGGAGAGCTGGTAGAAAACTGACCTCCTCCACAAGAACTATGATTTAGCCACAAGTTGATACTCAGTATTTCAACAATAAATTTCACCCTTCTCACAGTTCTCTCAAGAAAAGTGTCCTTGCTCGCTGGAGGAAAAAAAAGTCATGTTATCAGTGAAAACACTGTTCACCATCACTGCTTTCAGTCCTCTAGCCTGGCGTAGCCCTCCTGTGCTGCCTGTGCCCACGAGGGAAGCGTGTTCCCAGCGGCTGGGCCGGGGTGACTCTCCTGCCCTGGAGCAGCCTCAGTGGGGACACGGGGCTGTGGACATGGGGCTGTGGACACGGGGCTGTGGACACGGGGCTGTGCACACAAGGCTGTGCACACAGGGCTGTGCACACAAGGCTGTACACACAGGCCTGTAGACATGGGGCTGTGGACACAGGGCTTTAGATATGGGGTTGTGGACACGGGGCTGTGGACATGGGCCTGTAAACATGGGGCTAGACACGGGATCGCGGACATGAGCCTCTCCAGCCTCCTCCGCAGCACCAGCAGCACCAGCAGCAGGTCACTCGGCCCCGGACATTGCATGGGGACCACGAAGCGGCGTGTGAGGCTGAGGTGGAGGGAGGGCTGGAGCTGCGGCGGTGCCGACCCGCTCCGGGCATTCCCGGCACATCCCTCCTCCTGCCTCCGAGCGCGTCACGAGAGCGGCAGCAGGGACGTCTATGGGGCACGGCTAATCCTGCCCGGAGCAGCAGGTGCCCGTGCAACGCCTCCCGGTGCTACGCAGGGCCATTCATTTCTCTCGCGTTAGAGGAGCTGAAGGGTGGGACGGCTCGATGCCYCTCTTGCCCGCTCCCTGCACATTTGCTTCACAGCTAAACACAAGGTGCTTCTGGAAGAAAAATGGGTTTTTCTGCTGCTCCTCTCTCCCCCAATTCTCTTCTATAGGAGTAGTTTCTCTTTGGGATTTACTGCATGTCTCTGGATTAATCTTCCCTATCGTGGTAACAATGCAGGGCTGTGCACATCAGAGTCAAACCAAATAGAAACTAAATTTCTGGCAGAAACCAGATACTTCACCATAAATGCTTCTCCCATTAGGATAAGCTCAAAGAATTGACAGCACAGAATGGATGCCTAAGCTGTGCTATACACCAGCAAGAAAGTGCCTGGAATCTGTAACGACAAAGTGAAAACGCACACGGACTGGAACGGTGCAGAGTGTYGGGCAGCAGGAGACCCTGCTCTCTCCAACACCTTGGAGGAAAACATCCTCTAGCAGAAGAAAACAGTTGGGAGTGTTGAAATCAAARTACTGAAAAATGAAAGAATAAAGACATTAGCCAGTATTCTTTATTTAGCTATAAGAAGTCTGTGGCAACACGAAAAAAAAAAGAAAGAAAATGGAATAATGGTTTTCATATACACTCTCACGGACAGCTGTCATTCTTGTCAAGTATGTTCAAAATGAAAMAATGACAGGTATCATTTTTCAGTATTTATAACACGACACCCAGCAGATAACAGAATGTAACAGTATTGCAATTATTCATTTTTCTAACAATGTCCAGCACCAAAAACTATCCCTCTACTGAACTGTAGAACTAAATCCTGCCAATAATGGGAGTTGCAGTCACAGATGTTCATAACAAAGACAACTTTTATCATTTATTATTCTTTTCATTAACCCAAATCTATAGTCTTCAGGTTTATTTATCACTGACAATATGAGGTATTTATCTTTCTGAAGCACTRACCACACCATATAATGCAGTTGCCCTAGAAAATGTCATCTGACCTGTCCCAGTTAACGTAAAAGCAAAATTCAGTATGCATACATGTAACATTTGTCAGATAGTTTTGGCRTACGTGCAAAAGGAAGAACCATTATTTTGCATTTTGTTACCACAAAGTGAACAAAACACTCTCTTTTAAAACCAGTGGAAAATAAAATATGAATTAAAAGGCAGAAACATTACTCCAGCACTTCGGAGAAGCAGTCCGATCATGTTTGTCAATATGAAAATATGGAGCTTTACTCATTTCTGCCTCAGATGAGRWACTGTTTTCTTTCAGCCTGTGCTGCTTACATAACTTGCAAATCCAGAGAGAGAGAAGCCTCATACCTAAACAGCGACACTCTCACCAGGTGCTTTATTTCTTCCTGCTTTGTTGGGGCAGGAAACTGCAGGAAACACCCATGAGCTTGAAGCCTATATATTCCAAATTAGGTCCACGAAAACGGATTCAGGACTGTTAAAATGCTGCTTTACAACAAAGCTCTTCAGCAAATAACCCAAGCAAGTAGTACACTACATAAAAATACTTTTGCTCCTCACCTCCTTCGAGCTCAGTCCCTGTATAGAGCATTCCCCATCTCCTCCCCTGCACTGCTCTAACCCCTTCCCATCCTTACGTATTCTATCCCCTATTCCATCCTACAAGGCAGAAACCTTTTTCATGGAAATTCATAAAATTGCTACATATTGCCAGATATTCAGACTCAGTTCTCTTCCTGCTGGGCGGGTGAGTTTCCCCCCAGCCTCCAGCTTAGTCCAAGAGCGGAGCAGGATTTCCAGGGCACCCCTGGCACAGCGTGGCCGTGCCATGAGGAGCAGGCTGCACATGCACGCCCGTGCCCAGCACGCTCACGGTTCCAAATGGTTCAAACAGAGAACACTGTGAACGTCAGCTCCTCGAGGTCACTGTTTTGATGGGCTCAAAATGACCAAGTGGCAGAGCAGACCATTACCTGGAAAGCAAAGCAAAATGGAGTAGAAACAAGGACGTCAAAGATCGCTGATGATGTAGAACATCCTAGGACTGCATCTTTAAAAGGCACCAACACGTTCAGCCTAGTACTCCCAAGGCTGCTAACAGTGGGGTAGAGGACGCTGTGTTCAGCACAGAGGATTCGCATTAAATGCAAGTATTTGTGATTCCCAGACAGAATCCTGCTGATTGTAGCTTTGCTCAGAAACTATGAATACCAGAAAGGCTGGCTAAACCGTATTTACTGTGACTTAACCTGAATTCAGGCGAACTATTCAAGACCATAAATAAGTTATACGTATTTCTTGTACATTTGAGGGTAATTTTAGAACGCTTAAAAAGCACAGTACCAATAGCTGCACCTCCTGCCCTCCGCTTTCAGCAATGAAGGAGCATGGGAGGAGCTGCACGGATTCTCAGAGCCCAATGTCTCCGTTAGCATTAATAAGAAATGCACCTCTGAGATCCAGTTTCTGACTCAGTTCAATACAGAAGTGCATTAGGCCATTAGGCTCAGAGCGTGGATGGAGCCATGATTTGTATGTGGAGCACCAACTGTAGCACAGCATATACAGGATATTATCTTTACACAGTAGTCTTTTTTTTTCCCTTGAATGTCCTTCTGGTAAAAAGCTCTCATTTGCAACTGTCCATGCACCTAACGAATGGTTTCCTTTGGGATATTTTCTTCAAACTAGCTGCAAATTGCTGATGTGTACAATCAATATTGATGTCTTTCTAAGAAGACCTGTCTTTAGAGGTTTCGTAGAAATACATCACGCTCCCTGACATTTATTAAAGTCATTTTTTTAATTAAAACAGTCAGCTGCAGAGTAACAAAATAATTAACAAAAGGCCATAGTCATAGTCAGTAGTAAATGAAATGTTATTACTCAGTCATTTTCACAACACCTGCTTTGCGGTATTCTTTCATCCCCTCAGTCGTGACCCTGTTCCTCCAACATGGGGGGGTTCCCTCCATGCTGACCCGTGCGGGCTGCACGCAGGAAGCCCTGGCACGGTTTGGGAAACCAGGTGCGATGGGGAGCAGGCCACGGGCCGAGCACAGAGCTACGGCACGGATCGCCACGGGCTCCTTGCCTCAGGGGCGAAGGGCGTGCGTGTTCAGAAGGGACCGGGCAGAAGGCACAAGGCGAGCTCAGTTCTAGTGACAGCTGGGTGTAAATTTGTACAAACACAATTTGTTTCTCTCTTTTTAAAAAAAAAAAAAAAAACTCAGAATTTGCAAATTTGCAACTAACCTATCAATTAGGAATCCATCACTGGAAAACCAGTGACACCTACACAAAAATTGCTTGTCCCACCAGATTACCCGGGCATGCTAAACCTTCTACACAAGCAAAACTGAAGCCATTTGCAGACGCAGTCTGACAAACGCGGCTGGTGATTAAGGCCGTTATTAACAGGGCAGGTCACAGATTCCATCAACTGCTCCTGACAACATTCATTTCTTGGCAAAATGAAGCTTTCTACGGAAAGCACATGTTCCTACAGGAGCACAGAGCTTACCAGAAAAAAAATATTATCTTGACACTTCAGCCAGCAAAATACGTATGCCTAAAATTGACTCAGTGCATTATTTCTAAATAACTGAAGCTTATCAAGAAATAAACATTTCAAGTTCTGAAACTTCAAGTTTAGAATTGAGTTCTATTTTCCTTTTTTTTTTAAGTTCCTCATATTTCTTACTTTGAAGTGCACATCTCTTCAAAATTAACCACACAATAATTCCCTTAAAATCAAGAAAATTTAGTCTGCAAAGCTTTAGGAAAAACCCTCTCGTTAGTAAGACAACAGGTTTGCAAGACGTTCACGGTCCCCGGGCTGCGGGCGCTCTGATGTGGGGGAAGGCTGCTGCCCTTGCACCCAGGCTTGCACCCCGATGTGACGCCTGCCGTCCTACCGGGTGAAAGGATATAGGGTCATGTGTGCTGTCACCAGCATTTTCTGGTGAACTTCTRAGAGAAATTCAGTTAATATGGAAAAACAAACAAAACAAACAAAAACTTATTTCAGTAGCTGCATCAGGAACTTCCCTATGAAGATAGGAATGATATAAACTGTTCCTTCCCTGTCAGAAAAGGGTGACTCTCCAGCGTCCCCGTTTCTGACGCTTTAAGGCAGGTTTTCCGGCCTGCGGTGACCCACGGCCCCGCAAACCAGCAGCGCTCGGGGCAGCCGCACCCCCAAGGGCGCCGCAGCCACCYACAGCACCGGGGTCCAACCACGACCGCACCGGCACAACCTCGGCGCAGGCCCTGCCGCCACTCCGGCTCCACCGAGCGAGAGCGCGAGCCACAGYACGCAAAGCTCCAAGAAACTCCCACCCAGTTCCAAGGATTTAAACTTTCCAGGACCGTCTCCGCCCGCCACCTCGCCCCTGCTCCACGCTACCGCCCCCCCCCCCGGGTCGCGGCGGTGACGTCCTCGCCGCTGATTGGCTGCGGTTTTGGCGCGCGGGGCCGCCCGCGAGGAGCGGCCCGAGGGCGGCGCCGGTCGCGGCTGTGGCACCTGTCGCGGTTGTGGCCGTTGTGGCCGTTGTGCCCGTCACGGCCGTGGCGGCTGTGGCGGTTGTGGCCGTCACGGCCGTGGCGGCCGGGGCGGTTGTGGCCGTTGTGCCTGTCACGGCTGTGGCACCTGTCGCGGTTGTGGCCGTTGTGGCCGTTGTGCCCGTCACGGCCGTGGCGGCTGTGGCGGTTGTGGCCGTCACGGCTGTGGCGGCCGGGGCGGTTGTGGCCGTTGTGCCTGTCACGGCTGTGGCACCTGTCGCGGTTGTGGCGCCCGTCGCGCGCCGCGGCCCTCGCGTGTGCCCCGTCTCTAGCGCCCCTCACACGGCGCTGGTGCCGCGAGGGTGGAACGAGCGGCTCGTCCGCGTCCCGAGGCAGCCCGTTTGCAGCCCCGGTCGGTGTCCGTTTGCCAGCAGGGAGGAGAGGGGTGGGCAGAAGCTGCCGGTGCCCCTGTGCCGTGCGCCCTGTGCTGGTGGCCGCGAGGGCCAGCCCGCAGAGAGCGCTGGCCCRGCTGCCTGGCAGCGCGTGGAGCAATCCTGCGTGGGGCTTGTGCTCCAAGAGGAGCGCGCGCCTGGCCGCRGGCCGAGGGCCTGGGCGCAGCGCTGGGGGACGGAGAGCGCTGCTGGCCCGGGCCGTGGCACAGAGGGGATGATCCCGAGCGCCGCCCGGTGCTCCTGTGGTCGGGAAGTTCCCCAGCGTCCCCTTGCTGTCACACTGCCAACCCTCGTGGCCCTCAAACCGCCTAGACGTCCAGTCTGACTGATGGGGATATCTGCCCTCTGTAGAAGGGAACATTCAAGTGATTTCACCCTGCAGTTCTGTTTGTGCTAGTTATAGGTGCTGGGAGAACTGAAGATTTGGGGGGTGTCCTGGATTTTCATACAGAGTAATTTGCTATTTCTTCTGTAAAAAAGCCTGTGTTGGAGCAACATCAGTTGGCAAAACTTAGCTGTTGAGCTACTATATTAAAGTAAATAGAATGTCTAATCCCAGGTGYGGTTAATGCCTCTTCCTTGTGAGCAGAAAAGTTGGAGAAAAACTACTAAAATCATGATTCTTCAGCCTAAAAAATTGTAAGACATGGATTTACCTAGATAAAATGTGTCATAATCTAAGTTTAAAAACAGGTTTCAGGGCAATCATGCAGTTGGCATTATGAAAAAAAAAAGAGTAAATGATTCTGCGTGAGTCACAGATCTCTGCGTATGCATGCCTAGATTTTCCAGGTCACACTGCTTTTATTTCTCATTTGGAGTCGGCAGCAGGGATTTGCTTGTTCTGTGGTGAGCAGCTTGTGGCCGGCGGAGCGGCGTGGAGGGCTCGGTGACCACAGGGATGTGTCGTGTCTTCGGCAGGCGTTTGTCCGCCCCGCAGCTCCGAGCGCGGCCACGTCCAGGCCCCGTGTCGTTTCGCTCTGGGAAGGAGCAGGCGGCGAGGACGCGGCGCCACGGCGGCTGCGCGGGCGCTTGTGCACGTGGCGTCCGTCCCGAGGCAGCCCCGCTTAGRTTTCAACTTGGGTGTGCATGAACACTCATGAAACAAGATTGCTGCTGGGTTCATAAGCTCCAGGTTACCTCCAAATTCATCTGGAGCCGCTCTCACCTACTTGCAGCACAGCAACCAGCTTGCTCAGTCTCCTCGGGAGACAAATGAAATGCTAAAGGTGTAAATGACCAAGTGGGCTGCCTGATTTCAGATCCAAAAGCACAGCCTGCAAATGCAATAAAAAAGCAGAGTGTCCAGGGACTTATTTGCAGCAAATGCCCCTTTTTTGTGGCCATGCTTCTGCTGGAGATGAAAGCGCAGCGGCCTCGAGCCTGGCTGCGCAGGATGAGGGCAGAGAGCGGGTGCTGAAGAGGGCAGGGAGCGGATGGAGAGCAGGGAATGGGCACTGCAGGGAGCAGGGAGCGGGCAGAGGGCAGGGAGCAGGCAGAGGGCAGGGAATGGATGAAGGGCAGGCAGTGGATGAAGGGCAGGGAGCGGGCGGAGGGTGGGGAACAGGCACTGCAGGCACTGCAGACACACGGGGCTGGTGTCCTTGCTCTTTGAGAGCCTCGCTGGTACCACCACTCAGGATAGGCAGAAAGGCCCAACTCCCCCACGCACAACAAGGAGGTCCCTTTGGGAGCGGAGGTCCTCCCACGAAGGACCTKCTGGTGATGAAAGTCAGCGGATTAATCATGTGTCATGAATGATCCGGAGACGGGAGGGCTTCTGTGGCTGCAGGCTGCGGCGCACTGCAATGGGGGACAAGCGAAATCCCCCATTCTCTTCTAAAGGCACATCATAGACAACCACTTTTAGTGCAGAAATCCACATGGTGGGTCTTCTGGTGTGAAGGAGGCCTGTGCTTGTGCCGTCTTCCCGGCAGCTCTGCAGCGAAGCGGGTGCTGCGTTGCTAAAGGAGCTCTTCCTTGCCACGCATGTGGGCACRTTGTCTCCAGCACTCCCGGAGCGCCTCAGGCTCTGCGCTCGGCGTCCCGGCCAAGCGGGTGTCCCGGCCACGCGGCTGAGCGTTGCAGCTCCGTGTGCAGGGCACCGTGTGCCCTGTCCTGCAGCGCCCACGAGGGCCACGCTGCCCAAGGAGCTCCTGCTGCTGTCACAGCCATGGCCGGCGTGTCCTTTGCACCCAGCCCTGGCCAGGGCTTGGAGCAGGGCTGCACGCGTTGCCGTCGCTCCTGCTGCAGYCGGACGCCCCCTCCCTGGCTGTGACAGTGGAGCAGAGCGCTCGTCCCCAGCCCTCTTCTCCGAGCGCTTCTGTGTGCACTGAGGTGAGGCAGGGTTCAGATACCGCACGTGCTTGTAGGATAGAGCACCTTGTGGTGTAACTGCTCGAGAGAAATTCCTGACCAGCGCATCCTTGAGCTGCAAGAACCCGTTCTGTTCTTAAGAGGTTCTTAAGAGGTGCATCTCTGGGAGAAGCTGGAAGTAGCTCCTCAGGCTTTGTATGATCCGAGCTTGTTCTTGAAGGAGTTGAGGCAGGGAAGGAGAACGAAACAAAAACAGCTCAAACACCAAAGCTCAGATTACAGAGAGCTCTTGCACAGGTCCCCTGTGCGTCCCACAACCTGCTGAGAGACAGAGGCAGCGGTTCAGTCCACACTGCTTGCTGCGCTGCTCTCTATCTCCTTCGCTGAGGCCATTTACTCCCGTCCAGTGACAAAGATGTGCGTTTGTTCCAGTGCTACTCATTTCCTGGGGTCTTGCTTTGCTTTTGTAGTCCGTGTGCAAGGTTTGGGTGGGGAGGAGGCCCAGCCACTGCCATCCACTGCACTCATAATTGTCAGAAGCCCTGGCCTTGGTGTGTTCTTGTGGATTGCTTCTTCCATGTGAACACAGTGAACTGTGATTCAGGGCGCAGGGAGGGTAGACCCAGCACCAAGGGCAAGGCCAAGGGCAAGCAGCGTCTGTGCTCCGGTGTGTCCCTGCCGCCGGCAGCCCCCATCTGCCCACCGTCCCCGCACGGCCCCGCAGCCCTGTCCCTTCCCCATCGATCTTCCCAGCTCTGTCCCTTCCCCACGGATCCTCACAGCCCTGACCCTTCCCTGCAGATCCTCCCAGCCCTGTCCCTTCCCCACGGATCTTCCCAGCCTTGTCCCTTCCCTGCAGATCCTCCCAGGCCTGTCCCTTCCCCATGGATCCATGCAGCCCTGTCCCTTCCCTACAGATCCTCCCAGGCCTATCCCTTCCCCATGGATCCCCGCAGCCCAGTCCCTTCCYTACGGATCTTCCCAGCCCTGTCCCTTCCCCATGTGTCCTCACAGCCCTGACCCTTCCCCAGAGATCCCCTTAGCCTCATGGATCTCCGCAGCCCTGGGCCTTCCCAACGGGATATGTGGTGTGTGTAAACTAGGAGTATAAGGGTCTGGCTCTTCCTTCACCAGCACCTGCTTAACTCCATTATCTTTAATGGATTCACTGCMAAATTAAATAGCTCTGTAAACACTGGAGTGCTGGAGTAGATCAGGCACTGCGCTCTGTCACTTCTCTGCAGCTGAAACACATGAATCTTTTGAATAACTAAAAGTCAGAGGAAACAGAGCCTTTATTTTAGACTTCGGCACTTTTCCAGAGCTTTTACATTATTCATTTCTCCACAACCCAAGAAGTCCTGAGCATCAGGGAGCAGCGCTGGAAAAGAGGACGTCTGTGTGGAGAACTGGGTGATTCGGTGTGACACTTGGGGAGGGCAGTGCCCCTCGGCGGGTGCTGCGGGGCCGTGTAGGGACCTTGGCGGCCGTGCAGGGTCTGCACCACGGCAGAGAGGGCTGGTCGCACCCCGCGCACTGTCCTGGTACCACTGGAGCACGTGGTGCCTCTGCGGGACACGCGCGGAGCATGCGGTGCCCGTGTTGACGTGGAGCGCTGTCCTGGTCTGTGGAGCACGCGGTGCCCATGTTGACGTGGAGTGCTGTCCTGGTGCTGCAGAGCCCATGGTGCCCGTGTTGACGTGGAGTGCTGTCCTGGTGCTGCAGAGCCCATGGTGCCCGTGTTGATGTGGAGCGCTGTCCCAGTGCTGCAGAGCACGTAGTACCCATGCAGGACACGGAGCGCTGTCCTGGTGCTGCAAAGCACACGGTGCCCATGCAGGACACGGAGCGCAGTCCTGGTGCTGCGGAGCACATGGTGCCCGTGTTGACGTGGAGCGCTGTCCCGGTGTGCAAAGCCCACGGTGCCCATGTTGACGTGGAGCACTGTCCCGGTCTGTGGAGCACGCAGTGCCTGTGTTGACATGGAGCACTGTCCCAGTGCTGCGGAGCCCACGGTGCCCATGTTCCAGGGCTGGAACTGGAGCGACTTCCTCCGTGGAGGCTCTGGGAGAGCAGGGCAGGCTGCTCAGGCAGTGCTGCTGGCCTCGTGAACGCCCTGAGCGACAAAGAGCTCGGCTGCTTAGCAGCAGTTTTGCCCTTACATTGCATGGAGTTTAGCAAAAGGAAAAAAAGCCCAAGTCAGGAAACAGGAAGCTCTATGACATTATGCATTGTGCCATTAACTGCATATCGGGGCAGTGTAGCTCAGACGGACCGGGGCTGGTGGAAGCTCTTGATGTGTCAGGAGGCTCCAGCAGCGCCTGCAGTGTGAGGACCGCAGGGCCGGAGCTGCAGGACGAGGCTCTGGCGTTGGGAAGGCTGCAGGGCCCTGTCTCCACCGGAGCCTCCTCTGCTTCCTCTTCACCGTGCTCGAAGCAGCGGGTGACAAAGGCCCCAGCTGTGGGGGCCTCGCGCCCCGAAGAGGGGCCGGTCTCCACAGCCCGGGAACCCCACACTGGCAGGAGGGAGCAGAGAAGGAGCTTAGGCAGCACCTGGGACGGTTACTAAGCATGAATGCTCCCGTTSTCTGTGCCATGCTGGTCTGGCACCTCCTGGGCCCCTCTGCCAGGGGAGCCCCGTCTGCTGCCCTGCTTCCCCCTGCAGCTCCTCAGCTCCCTGAGCTGCTGCTCTCCTGCCRCTCCCCAGGCTTCCCCTTTCCGTGTATCATTCCTCACGTCTTTAACCTTTACAACAAACACTTACTGCATTATTTGTTTTTTATGTTCTAAAACAATGTTCTGCATTTCCTGCCATGCTCACATTCCCTTTATCCCTGAACAGAAATCCTCATGAGGGACGTGGAATACAGAAATACATCTTGAAGCTTTGCTGTGCTTCCTGCCCACAGCACGTTTTCCACCTGGCAGTGCCTGGGGAGAGCTCGGAGCCCGTGACAGTGTCC
The DNA here is from genome assembly GCA_003342815.1 of Eudromia elegans. Classification (NCBI taxonomy): domain Eukaryota; kingdom Metazoa; phylum Chordata; class Aves; order Tinamiformes; family Tinamidae; genus Eudromia; species Eudromia elegans. The sequence goes on from PTEX01000023.1 coordinate 299,936, forward strand.
CGCAGGACACATGGGATGGATGAATAGACTCTGTGTTCCTGGCGCTCTCTTCTGTCTCTAGTCCTGCTTCATGAGCACTATCTAAGCTCCTCTGAGCGTATTTAACTATCTCCTTTGTGCTCCCCAGCATATGGGTTTTCCACTTCTGGTTCAGCTGGGGTTCACCTTGGCCATGCGCTGGCCCTTGGGGACACAAACAGAAGCTCACAGGAACCCCGACATCCGATCCTCAGTCCCCATGCAGCGCTGAGGGTGACGGTATCCTTGCAGGCATCCTGGAGGCGTCGCCCTCGCTGGGCTGCGTCTCATGGTGGGGACTGTGCCCCGGGCACTTGGCAGGGGTGTTGGCGAGGGAGCAGCATCTCCCCGCTGCGCTGGCCGGGCTGCYGCTGGGGCAGTGCCGCTGTTATGGAGCAGCCTGCTCGGCACGGGCCGGGTCCCCGCGGCTCCGCRTTCCCATGTCTCTCGCTACTGCAGAAGCTGCTACCCCTGTTCAGGCTTCATCTCTCTTGGTGTGTGACAACTTTAAAGCTCTTGGCCCAGGGTCCAACACAAATAACAGAGCGCGGCACAGCCCGACCTGGCTCCACGCTCTCCCACCATCCCTCTCCTGAGCAGGGATAGAAGGATTTGCTTGCTGAGACATCCTGAAGCCCTACGTATCTCTCTGACAAGTGATTAAGTTAGGCAAAAATACAACTTGCAGTAAACGAACATGCAGACCACGCCAGCGTGCTGCAGGCTCCCACGGCACGAGCTGTACGCTGCCGTCCGCACGCCCGGCCTGGCGCCCAGCCTGGCACCCATCCTGCCATGTGGCCACCGGGGCACGGAGCTGCTGGGGCCGAGGGGCAGCGTCCGAAAGGTCCAGGGTTTGGGGTTCTTGGAAAAAATKACTTTGAAAACGGCATGCGCAGTGAGGGAAGGGAGCATGTGGGGAAGGTGCTCAGCTGCCTGCTTCGACCGCGGCAGGGGCTGTGGTGCGGGCCTCTGCCATGCCCGGCCTCCACACAGCATCTTCCTGCTTCCTCTGCCCTCTTCATCTTCATTTTGCTCCTTCCCTCCCTCCTTCCTTTGGCGGCGGCTGCGGGCGGCAGACGCAGGGTGCGGCAGGACGAGCCGCTGCACGAGCTCTGCAGGCGGGAGCGGCTCCTGCACCGGGCACCGCRCGGCCCTCACGTCCAGGGTGTCCGTGGGGCTGCAGCGAAGCTGCCCCACTGCGCAGGTGCTCGAGGTGCCGYGGCGTGTTCTGCACGCGGGGCTGTTAGCAAAGCCCCACGGATCAAACACACCAAACACGGTGGTCGGGCTAAGTAGCTGGCATTGRGGCTGAGAAGAAAGGGGCTGCGATTTTCTCCAGTAAAACTTTCTATTGCTTTTAATTGATGCTCTTACATTAGGGGAGTATCTGGAAAAACACCAGCAATATTTTTTGTCGTCCACAAATATACTTCTATTTCTGACAGCTTTGTTACTGGTGCCATATGTCATTGAGAGGAGCAACGTGAACAACAGGGCCGCAGGGCAGAGCCGTGAGCGCGGCGCCTGCCCATCACGGGTCAGGAGTGGCTGGCGTGATGCGGCCGTGTGCACGTGGGCTTAGACATGCATGCACACCATGCACATGCACTCACACATGCACATGCACATGCACTCACACATGCACATGCACACACGTGTACACGTGCACCGGTGGAAGGGTGGGAAGGCTCTGCCGGTTGCCTGCAGCCTGCCCAGCACTAAATCCTTCTGGAAGGAAGAGCAGGGCGCGACCCCAGCATTTCCTGCCCTTTCAGCCTCATCTTTCTCCGAGCTCCGTCCCTGCCATGCAGCCTTGCTGACGCCAGCATGTGGGGCTTTTCACAGGGCCATGAGAAAAAACAGAAAGAAAAAAGGTCTTCAAACCTACTGCAGATCTTCCATGATGCCACCGCTAACTCCATCCTAACGTTGCTGTGTCAGTTGAAATGTTTGCCCTCGTTTATTTAGATCCTACTCAGTGTGTGCTAAAATGCTGCGTCTCCTGCCTGTGCCTCAGTGTCACTTGGGTGTCAAAGTGGGGCATTTTTACCGTTCCATGTATTGTTGCCATTACTCATGATATTTTGGAGCTATCCATGGTTTCTCGGAAGGGACTTGTCTGTGAATGGCAGAAGGGCCCTTGGCAGCTGCTGGCCCGCGATGTGGCTCTCACTGGCTCCTTGTGCAYGGAGGTACCGAGCCGGCCAGGGGARCTGCTGCCATCAGGGCAGCTTCCCGGCTCTTCCCAGGCCCTTTCCAGGCCCTGCCTTCCTTGCTGAGTGTCATCCCTGGTGTTCCTAGGGCCGTGTGTCATCTGCAGGCTGCCCCGCGACCGGCAGCAGGAGCCGCGACCTGGAGCCGGGCAGCCCCTTCCTGCCCGCGGTGGCAGAACTCAGGCCCTGACAGCACCGTGGTGGCAGCGCTGCCCCTTGAAATGCAAAATGAAGAAAGGAAAACACACAGCCTCATCCAAAAGCAGCATAGAAAGACCTAAACAAACCCATAAATAGCCACAAGCATTGATTTGCTGAAGATGTCAGTTGTTACTTTGAAAATGAAAAGCAYGAAAGGAAACGACTGGCAGTTAAAGCCGTCCTGTAGCAGACCCGATGCTAGAAGATGAATTCGAGCTGTATTCTGCAATTTCATCAGTGCGCAGTGTGCACTCCAAAGGGTATCTGGTTGAATAATGATAAAGCAATTAAAATACCCTAACGATTTTATTATGTCTAAATATGGCAGAATGGCTACAGTAAATAAAGTTAAGGTGATCTTTCAGCATGGTTTATTTTATCGTATATATACAAATATAGATTTTGGTGCAGGGAACTCACATAAAGGTTAGCTGTTGACGGCAGTCCGTTCAATGAAACTGCAAGTCCGGGCTGCAGTAAAACATTAGCAATTGTGCAGGGATGTGCGGGGCTGGAGGCCGAGTGTTTGCACARTTCGCCCCAACACAACCTGTTGGAACGAGCGGGATGAGGGGAGCATGGGTGACCTTGGCGCACGAGGACTGACCACAAAGCGCTTTGGTGAAGGTGCGCACTGGGTGCGGACGTCCCTATTGAGTCCCCAGGTGTGTGGCAAAGTGCCCGGAGCCCCGGCACAGCGGGCGGCTCTGAGCCCCGCTCGGCTCCGAGCGCCCTCCCGGATCCCCCCTCCAGCACGTGCGGCTGCAGCCCCTCCCAGTGGGAAGTTTCCTCGGAGAACTCGGTCACCTCCCGGGCACCATGGACTGTGGCATCGTCAAGGACAAAGCACCTCCTGCATCCCAACACCGCCCGCGTCTCCAGTCCCCCGGGAGCTGAGGAATAACAAACAGGGAAATGGAAAGCGCTGACTGAGCAGAGCTGCTCAGGCCTGGCCTGTGCTCCCGGGGAGACAGGGCGGTCGATGAACACGGAGCGAGGACGCGGGGCAGCCCCTCCGGCTGCTGCACTCCTGCTCCACGGGTGAGCAGGGAGCCGCGGGAGCAGGAGCGGTCTCCCGGGGGGCTCTGCGGAGCCGGGGCTGCTCCATCCGCTTGGGAAGACTCCGGGGGACAGGACACACTCGCCAGACTCCTGCCTTTAACAAACGCCACCAATTTTGCCACGTTTTGTGCTTTTCTGTTTCTGAGGGCACTTGCTTCTTCCCACAGCTCCAGCAGCAAAGGGAGCAGTGGTGCCAGCCCAGGTGCTACCAGGGCACCAACCTTAAGGGTGTCCCTGCAAGGGAGCATTTGAGCTGGTTTGTAATAAATATCTTGATGGTGAATTGATAGGGGAGAGAGGAGAGGAGAGGAGAGGAGAGGAGAGGAGAGGAGAGGAGAGGAG
>PTEX01000023.1:303974-337144 GCA_003342815.1 Eudromia elegans
GAGAGGAGAGGAGAGGAGAGGAGAGGAGAGGAGAGGAGAGGAGAGGAGAGGAGAGGGGAGTCCAGACCAGCATGTCCCCTGGATGTGCCCTCCTGTCTGCACAGAGAGCCCAAGCCCTGTGCCGTCCGTCTGTGACAGGAGTGAACAGGAAACAAGGTTATCAGGGTGCATTAACGGCATCTTCATGTTATTTCTATAGGCACAGGGTGCCCATCTCATAACTGCCCAGCACAAAAAAAGGTCTGTCCTTAGAAGAGAGGGCTGAATATTAGTTGTGTGGGGCAGTTGCTCTCTGGGGACATGTGGCGGCACTGGCTGAGATATCCAGACTGCTGCTGCTTGTGCCGCTCTCTGCATCTCTGCAGCCCTGCACATGCACCACGGTGCCAGGCTCAGCCTGCGCCTGCAGCCGGGCAGTGCTCTGGAAATTTTGACGTTTCTTCTTCCTTTTGTGTATGGAGATGAAACCTGTTTCTTGTGGAAGATCCCGAAGCCGGGGGCATCTGCTGCGCTCCGATGGCTGCCCCAGCCGCTCGTGCGCAGCGTGAGAATCAGGTAAGAGCAGTGAAGCAGGAGACTGCAGGCGGGAAATCACGACGTGAACATTGCAAGGGCCTAGATTTACCCAGATTTGCTTATTCGAGGCACTTACCACTGTATTTTCTGCTTTCGGCTCTGGTAATGGATATTGCACAGCTTATCACTGAAGGGTGCCACCTTTTAAATATAATTTCTGTTGAAGGCAATATATCCATATGCAAAGCATGCAATAGGCCTGCTTTCTGCAGGGACGCGTGCTGACGACTGGAGCAGGCACGGGGATGTGGAGCAGAGCTGCGCCCGGCGCCCTGGCCCGCAGCGTGTGGCGAGCGTGTGCGAGCTCTGCAAGCAGCAGCGCCCGGCGGCGGCAGGGCTGCCTCCTCCATCACCCCGCTCCCCTGGAGAGGGGGGGCTCCAAGAGGGACCCTCTCCCTTTGGGAGGGAGAGGGAACACTGGGAGAGAAGCCCTGGATGCTCCTGACAGTGGAGAGGCTCTTTCGTCCTCGGGCTCTCGCGATGTGGTGAGAGCCGCTTCTCACACGGGGGTCGTGGAGAGCAGAGCAAGCCCGCGGTGCCCGGGCTGCGCTGCTCGGGACCTGGCCTGGTGATGCCAGCAGSAGCTCCCGAGCTCTCCCGGGGCTGCTCCCAGCGCACGGAGCTCTGCCCTCTGCTCACTGCTCCCATTTCTTACCTCTAGTTTCTCCATTCTCTCTACCCGCTTAATACGTAGCGACCTTCCTCTCTGCAGAGAATGACAGACTTGCCCAAGYTGCACTTGTCCTTGTTGGAGGAAATTACCCAGTGTTGATCATTCCTGAGAAATACACGTGGAGGGAAAAATGTGGCTCTCCTTCACATTTCCGGCACGGTGCGAGGAGCCGCTCTGGGCAGCTGCGAGCGCTCCTGGCATTGGGACAGCCRGATGAGGGTGCATGGAGGAGCAGGATGGTGCCATTCCCAGGCAAGCAGCACCAGGAAAGGGTTCTGGCATCCGCTCTCATGGTTACGGTCCTGGAGAATGGAAGGCCGAGGCTGGCTGCACATTAACAACGCTAGGCTTGGGGTAAAATAGCCCTCCAAACATCCAGCTTTTTATCCACGCTAGGCTTGATGTTATCCCAGAGGTTTCGAACAGTCCAGCCCATCATGTACAGTAACAAGTCCTAAATATGTCCTGAAATAGGAGCCTTTGTTTATTCCTCACTTCACGCATCTAAGCTTGTGTTAAGAAATTAGAAGTCTTGCGGCATCCACCTCCTTCCTCTGAAGATGCATTCACTTCCCTAATGGCTTTTTGGTCAGGAGTGATTTAATCTTGACCTTTTCATGTCACTTTATCTCATGAGCCGCTTTGTCTGCTGGATTCCCTGCCGCCCTCCTCCTGCCACCTGCAGCCACATGATTATTTCATCTTTTTGTTTGTTTGCTTTGCAAGAAATAAAGAGTGCCCAGGCTCTCTGACTGACTAGCTGTTTTTAACCACAGACGGGAGCAGCTCACCCTTTCCTCCATCAAATGCTTCCTTCTCGCAGTGCGATGACCTGACGCAAACGTAAGCACAATAACCAAGAGGACTCTGTCATTTTCCTTTCAAAAATGGACCTTTCATCCCTGGAAAGGCAGAATTGTCACGGCTGGAGAGCACAGCACAGCTCCACGACCGCGGGTCTTCCCAGCACCATCCTGGCTCCTTCCCAAGTGGCACAGGATGATGCCAGGGGGGTGCCCATGTCCCCTTGAGGAGCTGGACTTGCTAAATAACCTGGAGAGGCTTCGTGCCTTGGTTCTCCACAGGAAACATGAAATAACCGTGGGACACAAGTCCTGGCAACTTCCTGGAATATATCTTGGTATATCTCTTTTTGGAGATACATCTCTCTCTCTTTTTTATTTTATTTTTTTAGTACAGCCATTAATAAAAGAACTCTACAAGTCCAGAGTTATGTGAAACCACTTTCAAATCATGACTTCAAGAGCCAAACGAGTCCCTTGATTCACCGTCGGTGCCAGAGGGGGGATCCCACTGCTTGGTGGCTCTAGGTGACGTGCGCCGTCCCGTCGGGTCGTCGCGAGGCTGGACGCGGTGCGAGACCGTGGAGAGGGGCCCGTGGAGCGGCCGGCCGGGGCTGCGGTGCTGCGGAGGAGCCTCTCCCGCCGCGCTGCCCACCCGGCTCTGCACACCGCGGGGAGGAAACTGTCCTCAGCGAGTGAAAGCAAGGGAGGAAAAACTGCACTGCAGCCCAGCAGGAAACAAGCGTGTCGATTTTTTAAAGCAAGCTTAAAGATAAATGCTTAAAAATATTTAGACATACTCAAAATACTTAAAAATACTRAAAATGTTTAAATCGGGGTGTTTATGTATGGAAAACATTGGCAACATGGGAGCCAACATATGATCTCTGCGGCTCCCACCCATTCCTAAGTCCYTTCAACACCTCCTACCCAACGGCGGTGATGACTCTGCACCCCTTCCCGGAGCCTTTTCCCTGCTGTTCCCGGAGCTCCGGGACATGAGCGCCTTTGCTCCTCCACACACTTGTTTTTTCTCCTTTTAAACCTGAATTTGCAGGACTGCTGGACGCRATGGAGCCAGCCTGAGCTGCTGCACAGGATGCGTTTCTGTGCTCCCAAGTRTGATTTCAAATGAGAATATAAAATTTTATATATGTTATATACATAAACATATGCATATATAAGTTAACACAGAGTGAAATAAGCCAGTGCAGCCTCCATGCAGGTCCCGGTCCCTCTTGCAGCAGATGCCTTTGCCCATTTGTCACAGCGCTCTGTAGTGTGGAAGTAGTGCTGATATACGAGCAAGAGAAAGCAAATATTGATGCTCAGAGAGCCGAAAAAAGGCCACTTGTGTCTTCTGTCATATTCCTCTCCCCCACGCGCGTGATGCTCCCTTCTCCCGGCACACGCAGCCTTACAGCCGCAGGGACGGAAGCAAAGCAAGCGGGACGCCTTGGAAAGACTGCCCTTTCCCGGAGTCGCAGCTCCGCCCGTCACACCGGCGGCACGCTCTAGGAGGATCAGCGCTGTGCGGCAGCTACCAGCCATGCCGTCCAGGCGCTACCTGGCTCCCAGGCCCTCTGGGCTATTCCAGGGTGACCTGCAGCAGCGAGCGCAGCAGTGAGCGCAGCAGTGAGCGCAGCAGTGATGGAGCGCTGCTGGCGCCGAGCGGCACGGGGGGCCCAGGGCTCCCTGCCCACGCGTCTCCCTGCCCGCATGCAGCCCTTGGAGCTGCTGTTACAGGGCCGAGGGCCCGTGTCTGCGAAGATGGGGCACAGGGGGGCTCCTCACCCTGTAGAACAGGGGCAAAGGTGCCCGGGGGGCTGGGTGGGGACGCAGTGCAGGAGGGGAGTCCAGCTACGGGTGGGTGTCTAAGCGGAGGCGTCGGGTCCTCGGTGTCCTGCCGCAGGTGTGGGCAGGGTGTCTGCATTGGGTGAAGTGACCTGTATGGGAAAATAATAGTGTTTTCCTGAGCCGGGCAGCAGTTACTGGGGCAGGAATAAAAAACCCCAGAGTAGCTAATGGAGTTGCTGAGGATCACAGCGCTGTCTCTGCACGAGCCTGTGAGGCTGTGTCCAGATTCTAACGGTACAAGGGTCTTATTTAGATAGCTGTCCTCAGATTTTGGCGTTACAGGTGAGAAAGCTCTGTTTGTGCAGCAGTGTCGGTGAGGAACAGGCAGATCGGATGTTCCCCTTGGAAGTTCTCTGCTGTGGAGCTGAGCAGGACACGGGCGGTTGGGAGGCTGGGGGCCTCCCCCGGGGCGGAGGCGGACGAGCCGCACTGCGGGTCTGGGGTCGCAGTGACGCGGGCAAAACTCCTGCCTCTCGTCCAGCTGATGGTTTCCTCAGTGTTAAAGGAAACAATTCATTATTCTTCCCTGGAAAATGGGTCCCAGCGCAGGCAGCTGCTGGCACTGTGGAAGTCCGTGCTCATCTCTGTGATTGTTCGCATTAATGCTTTGCGTGTACCATTCTCCTGCTTGGGAAACAGTTCTGCCTGTGGCAGGCACCAACATGAGACAGGGCAAAGGTGTCTCAGAGAAGCTCGGGGGGAGCCGCCAGGAAGAGCTGATGAATTCAGTGCTCATTGCYGCTGTTGTGCCTAAAGAGACAAGTTTCCTAAAGAGCCTGTTTGGCCTCAGTGGTGCAACTGCTGTTCRGAGCCAGCAAAACACCCTGGCCACGCTCCTCTCCATGCACAACTCACCCTGCACACACCGTGTTTGGAAATGAGGCTCTCTTCCCTCRACTCTGCCTCCCGTTTGCCCCAGGTTTTCATGACTAAAACTGTAATTTGTGCAGACAGTGCCTGCGAGCTGCACCGTGCGTTGGATCCCAAGCAGGGACCCTGTGTTATGTAACAGGAAATTTGGATGCTGGAAGCTGATCTGGAAGTAAGACGTGTACTGACACACGCAGCTTGGGTGGCTGGCTCTGCAGCACTGAGCGGATGTGGATGCTCTTAGCCAAGCGGCCCCGCTGCACCCAGGGGTGCATTACTTGGGGTTCCAGCAGCAACACGGCTCTCCCGGTGCTCTCCTCGTGCGCTGCTCGGCGCTCAGGCTGGCGGGCGTCACTGCCAGCACTTGCCCCCGCGCCCCTGCACCTGAACCCTGCAGGCAGCTGGTTAGAAGGAGGAGCTTTAGCAAGCATCGCGTCTGTGCTTCACGCGGGGGCTTCTGCGAGTGCCTGTGAGCCCTGAGCCACCTCTGCAGCCGCGGGGGCCAGTGAGGCCCCGGGGCCGGCGGCTGCTGCAGCGTCCCGGGGTTCCGCCTGTGTGGGGCTCGGCACCGCTCGGCTTTCAGGGGTGCTGCTTGCAGGTGAGAGCACCGTGAGCAGCCCCGAGCGTCCGGCCAAGACGCCTGGGCTGCGAGCGATGCGGATGCGGAGTCCCAGGAGGAACCTCAACGAGGCTGCTGCTTTCTCTAGGTGAAGGTCCTAGACCTCTGCTCCAGAGCAAAGATGCTCCATCTTCCTTGTTTGCTCTGAAATGAAGCAGGCTAAGGTGGGGAAAAAAAAAAAAAAAGATCTGAGGGCAACCCATCTGCAGAAAGAGCACTTAGGTGAAAGTCATGGGTTTCACCCTCCCTTCCTTTAATGCCAGGATGCTATTTGCAGGTCGTGCCTGCAAACACAGGGAAGAGCTTGTGAGAGGAAGAGGCCACTTCCTTGTGGAAAAAAAGGTTCCACAGCCACCAGCAGCTGTGAAATAAGAGGAAAAATTGAGATTTTCCAGCATTAAGCAGAGATTGCCTTGTGCAGGCAGAGCTGCCGTTATGGAAAGAAACCTCTTGCATGTCTCCAAGGGAGAGCAAATGCCCAGAGGAAGGCTCCTGAGCAGGGATTTTGGAGGGAGCAGTGGCATGTTGCTGTGGTAGGTGTTGGTGTTTTGCCTCTTTTCTTGTCCAAGGAATCACCATAATAAAGATGAACTAGGCTGTGTTGCACTGAATTTTGGCCAGAGTTTCCTGTCTCCTGCTGCCAGCCAGTTCTGCAGCTTTAGAGAAGCTGTCCCGCATCCTGTCYCTCCTCGTGATCCTCCCGGTTCTGCTCAGCAGGCTAATGTGAGCTGTCATGAGGCTACTTTCCTTCAGCTTTTATATAGGCTTAGTGCAAAAAGCAGAGTGCTGGCAAGATGCTCATAATGGATAAAGCTGCTCAGGAACATAATCCATTTATTTTTAAACCCATGATTAGTGATGTTTCCAACTTCCTTCCTAGACTTAATGAAGTGTTGGTCCCTGGAGTGCCAAGCGCGCTCCATGACATGGATTTGTTCATACCAGGGGCACTGCTCTAGAAACACTGAGYGGTGGGTACTGCATTTGCTGGCTCCTTTGCAGAGCAGGGACAGAGGGGGAAAGGCTGAGGCCTGATTTCCTTACCTAATGGCAGGAAACTATTTCTGGTGCTGCTGCTTTTTCACATGAAGAATTTCATTGATGCCTTTAACCAAGGAAGCAGATATTGGAAAGGAGCAGTTAACATTGCCAGTATCAATGAGAAAATGAGTAAATCTGACTTTCTCCCGGGGCTSCAAATGCTCTGAGCTGATCTGCAGACTGTAGCACATCTATAATGTTGACAGAGATCAGCAGGACTGATCTTCAAAACAACAGACTAGGCAGTAAGAGGGACCCGTGCATTGGTACTCCCTGTCCCTTCAGCCCTGTTTGTTGTCTGTGGGATTTTTCCTTCCCCTTAGTTTGCCAGAACATCTCAGAACCAGAGGTCTGGCTGCGGGTCTCATGCTCCGGTACTGGCAGATTTGGCCCCGTCTCTGGTCCACAGCGCYTTGCACGGCGCCGTGTTCCCCGTGTCCTCTGCTCTGCTAAGGGCTCTAGTGCTGCAGGGGTCCTAGTGCTGCACCCTCCTCAGCAGCCTGCGCACCCGGCGTCCGGGAGGCTGGGGTTTCTTTTCTTTGACTTTTTGGTGGCCAATCAGTGTTGTGGCATATCTGCTGCTTTGCACCGCCTCTGCAGCGCTCTGTGTCTCGACGCCCGGGGAGCCGCAGGCCTGGGAGCAGTTCAGGCTGCAGTACAACCCCCGTGACACCAGGGATAATTTAAGTACAGACACGATCACTTAGCTGTGAGGAGCTCGGGAAAGATTAGATGGAAGTGGCAGCACCTATTTGTGTTTCTAAGGTTAGGAGCAGAGTGGGTAGGGCTGCTGGGAGAAGCTATTTTCTGGAATTACTCGTCGCGGTCTGTGTGATCCCGCTCCTGCTGAGCTGCTTTCTGCAGCGTCTGCCCGCAGGCTCTGAAGAAGCCCCGTCCCCAGCTCTGCTGGAGAAGAGAGCATCTCTTCTGATGGGCGACCCTCGCGCGAGGAGAGCAGTGCTGGGGTCTGTGCCGGCCCTCAGGAGCCTTTGGGGCAGTCCCAGGAAAGGGGCACATAGTTGGTAAAGGTTCCTGAGCCAGACGGTTCCTCTTAGCTCCTCCTGTCACCGTTCTCTGCTCACCATGGCCTTACCCGGCTTTCAATCCCGCTTAGAGCTCAGACTGCCCCTGCCCCTTCACAACCAGCCYATCAATGTCTGGTATGGGCGCTGGTCCCTAGTTAAGGCACAACAATAGGGGCATTGTGTTCGTGCTGGAGACAAACGACTCTGCTGCCGCTAACAACACTACTGATAAGTATCTTCTCGATCTACAATACACCAATCCACAGACACAGTTTAATAGACTGCCTGCTCATCTGGGTTATTCCTATTGAGCTGTTTGTGCAGCTGTCTTAAATATTTGTTGATAGTGGATTATCTTAATCTTTGCCTTTTTTTGTAGTATCTGTAGGAAAAGGAAGCTGTAATTAAGCATCTCTCTGAAAGCAGTTATGGAAGGGGGTGTTTCCTCCACGGGGCCGTGGGGGTGCTGGGTGCCTGGGGCAGCAGCCCCTTGGGCTGGCTGGACAGGCAGCCCTTGGCCAAAAGGAGCCCACGCGTCCGAGACTCTTGTGCTGTTTGGTGGGACTGTGGCCCGTGTGAAGCCTCCTGGTACCGAGGTGTCCGAGGTTTCCGAGGGAGGAGAGCAGCAGATCACGCTGGGCAGAGGAGCCAGACACGTGGGTCTGTGCAGCGGGGAAGGGGCTGGTGGCTGCTGCCCTGCAGGGAGGTCCCGCGCTGGGCGAGGGGGCCCTGCAGTCACTCTGTGCGCCCGACTTCAGTGATCTGTGGGGTGCTAAGGGATCCTTTTGCACGGCGTTATCTAGCAGTGACTAAATCTRTTTTTTTCCTGAGACTGTAGATGATGTACTGTGACTCATTCATTTCTCTGAAAACCTATTTTCTTTAGCCTCACCACTTTGGAAGCAGTTATATCAATTGCCTCTTTTTCTTGAACAATTTATTACTATTACAGCTCTCTCTTAGAGTTTTAAGATGTCTGTAGTTAATGATGCGGGCTATTAAAAAGCCACTTTAACCTAAGTAACAGCAAACATCTGGCTTTATTAGTAGTGATGCAACGATTTCTATACCTCGGAGTTAAGGAAAGACTTATGTATCATGTTAGAAACCAGAACTGAAGACGACCATTTTAAACCCAAAATGAGAAATAAGCACAGCTTTCTCCTTTTGGAAAAAATACTGCTCTGAGAAAGGAGTAGCATTTTAGAAAATTTTCCTGAAGATTGAAAGCAAGCTCCTGTTTGTGTGTATATATTTTTTCCAATATTTCCCATTTGCAAAATTGTCATCACTTTCTATCCTCAGGTTCAATGAGATACCTTCAAGAGCAAAGTTGATGCTAATGGGTGACAAAGGCCACAAAACTCATCGTCTTCAGTTTTCTATCTTCAAGAAGAGACGAGTGATACTTAGTTGGGGATTCAGAGCTCTTTAATCACCAGCTGCTCAAAAGCCCAGGAGGAATCAGTGCTGTGCTAGCTCATTCTTAACAACTGATYAGCTGCTGCGCTGCCTTTATCCATGGAAAGTGATAGCAGGGAGATGCTTCAGAGTCACCTTCTTCACCTTCTTTGGGGTTTACGCYAAGTTTCTGTGGGCTCGCCCCCCCACATGCTGTGTTTTGGGGAGGTTGGTGTGCACCGACCCTGGTGTGATGCGCACTGAGCTGCCGGGGCTGCTACACCTGCTGCTGCTGTATGAACACCTCCGATATCCCTGGTTATGGATAATTCATTAGTGGGTTCATGGGACTGTCACTCTGCTCCAATACTTTCATTTTCTGATTCTGAACATTAGGACGCTCCCCTGGAAATACATAGCTTATTAGATTTTTTTTTACAGTGACTTTTTAAAATATCACCTGTATCATAAATATTTTACACTGTTTTCATGGTAAGTGATGAGCTTAACCAGACTCCAGAAGAGCCCATCAGAAACGGGAGCAGAGGCTCCGGGGCAGAGACTCTTTGGGGCTCCTGGGAGCTTGAGACAGGCGGTGGCTCTGCTTAGCACCCCGAATGGGGAAACTTGTGCACTCCTCGCCCTGCTGCACGCGCCCTGCAGCTCACAGCCACGCACGTCGCCAGCATCCGAGGAATGGCCTGCTTGGCTCCCTTAGCCTGAGCTCTGCCAGCGCGGGCGAGGTTGCACGGTGGAAATCCCGTGTTAAACACGATGAGAGATGAGCCTGGACCTTCCTGCCCACATCAGCCCGTGGTGGTCCCAGGCGAGCGGGCAGGTGCCCCGTGAGCCTCCGGATGCACCGTGCTCTGCACGGCACAAGATGCTCCCTGGAGCCATCTGGAGTCTCGGCAGCTCCCCGACCCGCTGGGTTCGGCTGAGCCGGGGGAAGCAATTTCTGCTGGTAGCTCTGCGCTTCCCGATAACCTTTTCATTTCCTTGCCCAGAGAGAACTGCCTCGGACGGGGAGGAAAACATGTGAAACACTGCGTTTACAGACGTGGAAAGTATTAAAACTGCCTAACAGTTATAGATCAGTTGCGAGCAAGCCAAGTTACAAAGACATTTCCCATGTGACCAGTCTTCTACGTCTGCAGTTAAACAACCACTGCCGCACTCAAACCAGCACAGCAGATGTTGGCTTGATAATTCCCTTTAATCAGTAATAAAAAAAAGTTYAAAACATGCATTCATGATTTGGTAGCTGAGATACTTGTACTCTGTGGTCTTTGTAAGCTCTAAAATAAAACTTAAGCTTTTAAGGGCTAAGTGAAGGGAGTGAAGAGACAAGCTCTAGGAGGACTTTCGCCGTGGTTGCCGACAGTGTCCAGGCAGCCACGCTGGGCAGATCCAGGCTGTGAGAGGATGCTCGGGACGTGGGACCAGCGGCATCCCGTGGGCTCAGCCGCAGAGCGCGGGAGCAGCTGGAGGTGGCGGATGGGCTCACCAGGGACGTCTCCTGGACCAGCCAGGTGGGTCTGGGCACCCGCCAGGCGCAGAGGCCGCAGCCGCTCGGTGCATCCGAGGGCACAAGCGCAGCAGGGTCCGCACAGAGGTGGTGGGGACAGAGCCGGCTTGTGCCATAGCACTGCACAGGGATAGGGGATGGGCACAAGCTGGGGCCGACGGAGGGTTTTGCCCTCAGAGCAGCCGGCAGTGGCGGCRGTTCCAGACAGTGCAGGACCTCCGTCCTTGGAGGCTTTCAGAAGGGGACGAGGTAGAGCCTGAGCAGCCCGGCCTGAGCCTGGAGCGCCCCTCTGAGCAGAGACCTCCGGAGGCCCCTTCCTGCCAGGCGTCGCCCCAGGGAGTACAAGTCTCCTCTTTCAGATTCTTTCCATATTCAGGAATTTTTCTTGCTGAGTAGAAGTTTGGAAATGTCTACATAAAAATCGTGAGGAAAAATCTGTCTAAATCGAGATGCTTCTGCATAATGATGTGCTTTCTGCAGAACTATAAATGTTAAAACAGAAAAATTGCTACTTGCATTTTAGAACAAATCTCTGAAGATAATTAATGTACAGAGACTATTTTACTTGTGGTTATTTCTTCAAGATGTATGGATGTYACTCTCAGAAAGGAAAGTTCTGTATTATAAAATTCTTGCATGATGATAATTACATAAAAAAATGTCCTGAATAATATTAAAGATGTTCTGACATTTATTCTGAAAATCCCCAAAATAATGAGAGGTCGCATGGCCAAGATGTTATTTCTCATGAATGAGGCATACAAAACTACTGTTCTGAGTGGAACAATTTTTTTAAAGTAAAAGATTACTTCAGTGCCAAAAGGACAAGTAGGAAAGGTTGAATCGCTTCTCTGTAAAATGCAATATTCAGTAGGGTAGTCTGGGGAATGGCTGGCTGGAAGCAGGAGATGTTTGGAAGGGTGATAGGAAGAGCTGGTCGGTGTTGGGAAGGAATTTGCCTGGTGAGCAGATCCCCACCTCCCTCCAGCGCTTCCCCGCAGCCTTTCACCTATGTGAAAGCGCAGGAAAAACTGGCTCCATAGATAAGAACCAAAGCGAATCCGGTGGGAATGTTGGTAGAAGCCATTCGACCTTCCTTGGTCGAAGGAAGGGAGAAGATGCAATGACTTAAGCAGTGGAGGTGTCCAGATCTAAAATAATACTTGACATTAATCAGTTCCTTTCTTTGAAATGAAAAGCATCTTGGATCTCTGAAGCAGAGCATTCCCAAGYGTTGTGATTTGTGTTTGCTTTTCCTTGTAGTCACTTCATTTTTAATACTGCCCGGGGGAACCGTGTCCAGGGTCTTGACTTGGCCAGGCGGACCTGTTGGTGTCAGCGAGTCGTGGTGTGATCTGTTAATCCAAGGATCGCTGCTTGCCTGGAGCACCGAGCTGGGGCCGGAGCAGCTGGATGTTCCTGGTGCAGAATGGACCTCCGTCCCTCTAACCTAGACCCGATGGCTCGTCCTGGTCCCCTGCTGTCCCGGAGTCGCTGCCTTCGTCATGGAGGCAACACTTCGGATAACGTCATTTGTTAATGCAGCTTATTGCAAGGGCGAAATCTATAGAAAAGGAGTATCTTCCCTTGTGTAAATAGAGGAGACATTTGCTGTGACAGAGCTAATTAGGCTCTTGGGAGAATTTATGCAGAACTAATAAGAAGCAGAACTAAATGTTGTCTTAATTTACCCTCAAGCTCACAAAAACGTTGTTCATTCATGTTGCACTAATTAAGCCAGCAGCCATTAACCCTTTCTTCCGAGACGGAGACCCTGGGCACCCACGAGGAACCGGGGCAGGTGCTTCCCGGCAAGCACCTCCGCATTCCCGTGAGCCTCGGGCCCCGCTCGGGGCTGCCGCGGGCGCTGCTTTGGCCGGAGCTCCTGCCCGTGTCACCCGCGCTGGGCCCGCCCCTGCGGCCGTCCCGCCGCGGTGCTTGGAGCTGCGAACCAGCGCTCCCAGGAACACCCGTCACTGCTTGGCACCCCAGCGCGGCGGCGGGTTCGGGCCCGACCCCATGTCTGTGCCGGGGATGGAGCAGCCTGGACCTGATCCCGTGTCCGTGATGGGGACGGAGCTCCCTGGACCTGATCCTGTGTCCGTGATGGGGACGGAGCTCCCTGGACCTGATCCTGTGTCTGTGATGGGGATGGAGCTCCCTGGACCTGATCCTGTGTCCGTGATAGGGATAGAGCGGCCTGGACCTGATCCCATGTCTGTGCTGGGGATGGAGCTGCCTGGACCTGACCCCATGTCCGTACCGGGGATGGAGCGGCCTGGACCTGATCCTGTGTCCGTGATGGGGATGCAGTGGCCTGGACCCAGCCTCGTGTCTGTACTGGGGATGGAGCTGCCCGGACATCTCCATCTAGCCGCAGCTCAGCACCCCTTAACCCTCCCGTTCAGCTGCTCTCARCAAGGTCTTTTGTGCCCAGGCTCCTGCTACAAGAGGGCACGAAGGCCCAACTAGGAAATGCAGGAAAGAGAAGATTTAGGATATATAAATATATATTTTATATATATTCTAATCTTTAGCAGCTCAAAATGTTTTAACTCTTTTAATCGTATTGATGCAAAAGCTCAGTCATAAAATGCCAGCTACTTCTGCCAGATAATACAAAACTATTTTCTTTTGTACATATAAGAATCCACAGTGTCTGTGGACATCGTGCTGCCAGGATTATTTGTGGGCTAATTCAGCAGCTTTATTACATTCATAWCTATTGATTCTTGAATAAGATACGCATAAAATGAAATCCATTTCATTTATACAAATATGGTGCATCTGCTCATTGACTTTAATGAAACATACTCTGAAAAAGGGGCAGGAGAGGGCTGGGGGATGTGCACTGTTGTGCGCTWTGGGGTCTGCAGGCAGTGAATGAATTACTGAGGATATCCTAGAGTAGCCATCAAAATTCTGTAAGCACATCAAAATATGTAAGCACATACATTTAGCATTTCTAAAATAATTTAATATTTCTGAATGTGAGTCCAGAGTAAGAAAAACTCTGATAATTTTGAGCATTTTAAAATCTGAAACTGTTAAAAAAAAGTTCCTGGAAGCAGGAGCCGACAGCGCGCCTGATTTCCCACTCACAACGTTCAACATGTCCGTGAGAGCACAGGCTGCTGAGGGCCATGGTTTGCTATTGAAGCCAAATGCATGTTTGGCCTCAATAAATATGGCAGTGGGATAGATATTGAAGAGGGAGAAGCAGGAGTTAAGGGATAGTGTTTTGCTAAAGCCCGACTGGTGCAACATAGCTAAGAAACGCAGCATTGAAGGTGCCAGCATCAGAGCGGTGAGCTTTGGAAAGAAGGAAAAAACACGGCTTCTTTTGATATAGTTTAGGCACTTGTGAATATGATTGGGCACTTAGAGTTTGGTGAACGACTGCTGGAGTATTAAGCACTGTAGCCTGTGTTTTCACTGCCTAAGTAACTGCCTATGAGATTATCTTCTGTTTTTCTTTTGACCTTGTGATCACGTTTATAAGCTTACATGGCAAAGACACGCCTGGAGCTGATTCCTTTAGAAAGGAAAGCTAACCCTCAGATACGGTGTTTCTAGCACCTCTTAGCAAAGCGCTTCTGAAGAAGAGCCTGCCCTGCGCTGGTGCTCGGTGGCAGCGGTATCGAGCGGTGTCACCTCTGGAAGAGCGGGTCCCCCTGCGCCTCCCCGGGACCTGGCCTCTGCTCCGGCTGCTCGCGAGCACAYGGTGCAGGGTCCTTGTCACCTGGGAAGAGGATGAGAGCGTGGAGAGCGCGTCCCTTCCAGCAGCTATTCCTGCCTCGGACGGCAAGCTAGAGGACACTGTCTCTGCTCAGAGCTCCGTCTAGCCATGGCTTTCCAGGTATTTTTAGCAAGGAAATGAAAGCCAGCAGCTTAGTGGCTTAAGTGCGTGGCTKGCTGTCAGTTCAGGCCTCTGGAAGAGCAGAGAGGAAGTGTGCTGAGATACAGAGCAAATTTTATTTGTGCCCAATTTCTTACTCGGCTGCCATTACCCTCGGATGAGCTGCTCTGGGTGTCTTAGGTGCGCCTGCTCCTGCTCGTGCGCGGGGTGGGAGGACCGTGGTGTGGCAGGTGCGCGGAGCGGGACAGGCGGGAGCGTTCCCGCGGGAAGCACAGACGTCTCTCCACACGGGAGCAAACGCGCTGCACCCCGGCGATGCAAAGGACCCAGGGATGCATTTAAATAATATGTGTACGTTGATAATGCTGATGTAATTCCTGACGAGGAGCTGCGGAAGAGCGGGTGCCGGCACGGAGCTCCACGAGCGTGTTCGGCTGTGGCCCCTCCAGCGCCGCCCGCGCTGCTCCGCGCTCCGGACGGGAGCGCCGGGTCTGCACGGGTGGAGATCCCTCTACCTTTAAAATGCAGGGGAAAAAACCCAGACGTTTTCGTTCAGCACCTCTTATTTCCCTGCAGCTTCATCCCAGGCTGCTTGTGGATTTTCTTGCTGCAGCCTTCCTGGGCTGGAATTCAGCTCCTGCTGCTCTTCCCTCGGCTCCAACCTTCATTCTCCTGTGCTGCTGGTATCACAGKGTTTATGTAAAGGCACAAAGCCCGCCCTGCCTAACAGGCCCACTCGGCTCAGCATTAGGCTTCCGCGCTGAATAAAACGTGTAACAAAGCCCGATCGTACCAGCCTGAAGCGCCTTCGGATCTCGTCTCTGCTGGTAGCAGCAACGCAAACAGCATGGAGGGACCCAGACCCCATTCTGCTGTGAAAGCAAAAATGCTGCAGCAAGCTGTTCTGTCTCTCACAAAGTTTTGTGTTAGTTTGTCAGCTAGTTTTTGTTTTATTAGAGACAACCGCAGGGCTGCCTTCCCTTCCCGCGTGCGGAGCGGCTGCGGTCCCTGCTCGAGCCTGTCTGCAGTAGGCGCCTGGGTTGAGCTGCAGGCACGTGCAGGCATTCTCCTTGAGACAAATCCGGGCTCTGTGTTTCATTCCCCTCACACTTCCGAGGATCTAGCTGTTAACGCTCTGCTCATCCAAGAAGGCAGCGCTCAGCACTGACAGAAATATCCGAAGGGATTCAAAGACCATTTCCACGAGTGGTAATGGATAGTGCTGAGCCTGGCGTTTTGGATGCTCGCTTAAAACTGTTTTTCCAGAATTTATTTTGTTTGTCAATACAGAAATTTAATCCATCTTTCTTTTTCCCTGAGGATTAGCCCTCTGGAAGTTCTCAGAATCAGCTCTTGCTTTGTTCATCCTCAGTAATTTTACAATATCTGCTCCACCATCCCAGTAGTCACCTTTCTTTACCCAGATCACGCATCAATAACTTAAAATGAATAGATTCCAGATTGTCCTGGGATTCTACATATTCCAGATGCTGAGAGCCTGGTCCTTATTTTCTAGAGTTTAATCAGCTACTGATCATAAGGGGACAGTGGCCTTGGGCCATCCTGTGTCAACTTATGGGACAGGTGGAGGCTCCAGCAGCCCAGGAGATGCCAGAACTCTATTCCCACTAACTTTGACAYGTTGCCCACACCGCAGCCGAACCCGCCTTGGACAGAGCCAGCATCAGTCTCCTCTCTGAGGGCTTTCCAGCAGCCTTGCCTCTGCTCTCTCCTGAAACGAGTGTTTCCTGAGCCACGGTGCTGATTTCTTGACAGCCTGTGCAGCGACCGGCGCGTGTCCCAGCGTGCGTCAATCCGCGACGGCTCCGCTGGCCAAAGCGCCTCCTCTCGTGGTCTGACAGCCCATAAACGAAGCAGCTGCGTGTCAGATGTCTCGACAAACCCACTAGATTAAAGACTTCTCGCCTTTTTTAGTGGCATTACGCTGTCTTCTTCTTCAATGTTTCTGACACTTTTCCTGTTACAGTGATGAAGTTCTTGGGCAGAAAGAAAATAATAGCTTGCTTTTCCTGTAGAAAGAGTAGGGAGGGAATGCCACGGAAATTAGAGGAAAAGGTGGCTAACTTTTTAGTAACTTACTCTTTAAAAAGAGTATTTTTAGTAATTAAGTGGAAGATATAGGACCAAGAACTAGTGCATATGCTGCAGGGAAGCGGTGCAATCCCTAAGGACTCAGAGCTTTTGTAGCGCTGGGGATTTGTCTATTAGCTCTGTTTTGTGCCACCAGGAAAACCCGTGCAAACTCCAAGGCTCTTTGGAACACAGCAGTGCCCGGCTCTGAATCTGGAWGCTGCAACAACCAGAACGCAAATCAGAGCAGCCCCAAATTATTTGTGTAATAAAATTTGAAAAAATTGCAGCTTAATTTGTAGGAGGCTCAAAAGAAAGGTCTGAGCAAACGTGCTCTACCGTGGGAGAAAGGAAGAAATAAAATAAAATACAATGCAATAAGCATATGCAAAAGGACTGATGAAAAGCTCCCATTTTGATTTCTTTTTCATCTTCTTGCAGTGGGCTACCAGGTTGGGTGAGTTTGCACTCTGCTTTCAGACTATTTTCTGCAGGTAATAGGCCTGTTTCGGKGCAGACTTCTGTTCCTGTCTGAGCAAGCTTTCAAAGCAATCAGCTTTGCAGGGTTTTAAAGCGTTATCCATGGACCGAGGAGAAGGTCTTGTCATGTTTCTTTATTTTATCCTTAGTAGTGTGTCCTGCGAATGTGAGTTTTTTATAAAAAAGGAAAAGTCTACTGAGACTTTTCCTTCTGCCTTCATGATGGAGATGTTTCATTTTATTTCATGTTGGTTTTGCTTAGTAATTTCTCATTACTGGCTTGCACAGGTGGAAGCAGCAGTAGCGGGGTCTTGCACCCTCCTTTGGCTTTGGTTTAACCTGCAGCGGGGAGGACGCGCGTTGAGGATGCCAGGGCACGAGGCAGCCCTCAGGCTAGTGGCTCCCCCCTCACCACACATCCCTTCTCGTGAGGTTTCACAAGACCTCTTATTTTTCCCATATCTTTTATTCCTGTTTCCCCTAAAGGCTGCTCCATCTCCATCAGATGGAGTGAAGTTTCCGAGAGCTGGCAAACAAATCTGACCATTTTTCAGCTAAAGTAATGCTGCAAATGCTCTGCTATGGAAACTCGTCTGTGGAAATTCATCTTCTACTGAACGCAGCTGGGGGAGAGGGGAGGATGCGCCTGCGGTTAAGCAACTTCCTAAGAGCAAATTCAGYTAAACCCTGCACATTGTGTTTCAGTTTTTGCAAAATAATTGTGACACAATGAGTCATCTGGATTAGTGAGAATCCTCCAATATTAGATATTGTGCAACGCAGCGCGAGCCCCGCCATTCCCAGGGGGTCACACTGTAAAAAGGATTTGCATGTCTAACTTCATCGCAGATATTTCCACAAAGCTTCTGCATAGGAAACCGCTTAGAGAGGAAACACTTATTATGTGTGCTCTGTATAAATGCATTGGTTTTAAAAMAGACAGTAGTTACTGAGCTGCAACCTCCCCCCGACGTCCCCTTTGATGTGATCACAGCGTTGCTTATAGGGCCCTTAATGTGTCACTGCTCAGTATTCTGCCTGGGCTACAAAATGAGGTTTCATGGATTTGGTCTCTCTGATATCTCAGGTTCACCTCTGARACTTAACCTACCATGAGTGGCTTTTCTGGATGTGGTAAAAACAAAACATCTTAAAAGCAGAAGTAGAAAATACAATACAAAACTATAAAGCTATTTTAGTGCCTGTTTTGAACCATCCTGTGTCGTTAGTCTTAAGTTGTTGTTATTATTATTATTATTATTAATATTTTATATCCAATTATTGAATATATCTATAAAATATTTTTCCAATAGAAAAAATAATACTGTTTAATTCTGTAGTTAAATTTAGGCCTAATTTATTCCTACTTTTTTCTGAAATACTATCTGTAATCTGTATTTTTTTCACTTGTAATGTAGGATGATGCTGGGGAAGGTTTTTATTTTTAACTATATATCTTAAAATATTTAAAAGTCTTTAATCACAGAATAACTTAGATTATGTTGCTAGAGCTCTCTTCGTAGATAGAATTTTGAAGAAGAATATTAGCAGAACACTGACCGCTCTGCAAAACACTCAGTTTAAAGAGGGGCTCCTTAAATCCCCGTTTCCTTCGAGGCTGAAGGCCATCCCGTGTGCACTCTGACAAGTGCAGCAGCGCCTTGAGGAGCAGGCGTTTTGCTCTGGACGATTTCCGTGCTTAGTGAGTTGTTTCTTCCCRATCCCGCTAAAGCCAGAGCGAAACGGCCAGTGGCGGCCGCGTGGGGCAGCGGCTGCTGCGGAGCTCCCGGCCCCGGCACCCGGGAAAGCGCCCAGACAACCCCRGGGATAAGAATTCATGCGCTGCCTTTGCTCCGTGTCCCTCTGCTTCCCAACATTTATCTTCTAATGCCAATGCAGAACTTTGCGTTGTGCTTGCAAAGCAGAGGCAAGCGAAGTCTCCCCTTTGCTCTCAACACCTAATTGCAGCAGTTGCCCATCTCCGTTATCCTTTGCAGTAATAGGTGATTCTGACTAAGGACTCTTTATTTTATTCTATTCCTTCACTTGCCTTACTTTTGCATTGCTTGGGACATTTAAAATGCAAGGCAGGCCATGTCCAATGACTCCTGTTTTAACAAAACCCCACAGAACTACCTTTAAAAGCGTGTTCAAATCAACCTCGTGACTGCCCGGTCACAGCCTTTTAACCCAGCGAACATCCACCCACATCTCTGGGTCTAAACACCTTCCTTTGCAGTTTATGTTCTTGCCCTATAAATATTTCAGTGATTTGGGCTTCTTTAAGAATTTTTGCCCTGTGCATGGAAATTGTGAGACAGATGCAGGGGAAAATGCATCCTTTTGCACATCCCAGGAGTGAACCGAGCCTTTGAAGCCTTCTTGCGGGAAGCTGCAGGATCTCCTCTTGYGGCTGGCTGAGAAAAGGCTGCTGACGATGGGGAGTCTCTGTGGGTCCATGGGGAGGGGGCAGGCGGGGGTAGAGTTGCTGGAGGAACCTGGATAAAAGGTGACTTGTGAATGTTCAACCATGAGGAGGAAGGGGGCACTTCAGCAACACGTGTGGGGGGTGGCAACACCTTCTCTAGCGCACATGGTCGAGGGGACGTGCTGCACACATCTCTCCTGGACCAGCCTGAGCKGAGGCCTCTCTGGGAGCAGTCGAGCAAAACCCAGGACATTAGTTTTCTTGATCCTTGTTCTCCCAAGGAGCAGCACAAAGCAGGTGCTGGAACAAGACACAAGCCCCGGCYAAGGCATCATTTTTTCCCTCCTTGGTGATTTTATTTTCCATTTACTTTCTAGTAATGGCATATATGAGGAAAGGCAAAATGTTTGGGTTGGGATCAAGGTCTCCTATTTCTGCTCTTGACCTGAGATTTCAAACTCTTGCTAGTGCTCTGGGCCTCGGCCAGAGCTCCTCATGGGGCTGCTGCAGCGCTGCTAGCCGAGCCGGTTGGGGAGCCGGGGCTCCCCCAAGGCCTCGGTGCTGAGGCTGCACCAGAGGCCGCGCATCCAACGGCTGCTCCTCAGCTGTCCTGGCACCACTCCCCGGCTGCCTTGCAATGCTCAAGTATTTAATTAAGCTTCATACACACCCCCAAATAATGGCAGATAACATTTTGCAAAATAAAACTGAAGTCCAGAAATCAAAGTCCCTTCAGATGCCTCCATGTGCACCTAGAGGCAATTCATTTCTTCCCTCCTGGGTTTTCAGTGTTTTTGCAGGAAAGCTGCAGTTTCCCAATGGAAACTGGTGGCCGAGCCCAGCCCTAGAGGCTCACAGGGCCCACAGTGGGAATCTCAGATTGCAGGAAAGTAAGGAAAAACCAGCACAGTGTCCGTATTCTGATCCCTGCGGGCTCTTATCCAGCCCAACTCACAGTGTATTTTCTATGTCCACATTTCAGGGGGTGTTTGAAGAATTMATTTCCTATTAAATGACTTTTTCTTTCCTTTTAGGTTCATTCATTTGTATAAATTTTCTCTCTTTTTAATTTCAGCCAATTACATAAAACATGACAAATTATAAAAATCCCCAGTATTTCTGCATAAGCAAATGCCATCATAACAGAAAGAAGAATAAAAATACTGAGCTCTTTCCCTTCGAGTTTGCAAGCTAACATGATCAACAATAAAAAATGAATAATTACTGAGTTTGCTCTGTGGTGGTATTGAGAGATAAGGTGTTTATTGCCAGTCAAGCAAAGACTGTGATTTTTTTAGGAATTTTGTCATGGTTCTTGGTACAGCGGGGTTGTACATAGCCCCCTTCTTTGCCTCCACCACTCGTGCTATTAACGTGTGCACGGGCCCTTGCACGAGCCTTGCACGATGGCTCTGGAGGGGCTGTGCAGCAGCGAGCAAAGGGGTGTCCAAGCGAGCCCGGACTGCAGAACTTGCAGACGYTACTCCTCCCGTTAACACACTGGCACCCTACCACGTTGCAGGAGCTTAGTGTCGCTCGCTCGCTTGCTTGCAGGGTGGCATTTCCAGCGACACACACAAAGTTAAACAACTAAAATCCCAGACCTGACATTTGTGCAATACACATCCAGAATAATTTGTCGCTAGGGGAGGGGGAACACAAAACCTTTTCTTGGTCGACAGTGGATTGATTTAAATATTTTGGATATGTGTGGTGGAATCTAAATTTTTTTTGGCACTGAATTAACTCCTCTAATAGGATGCATAAGAACCCTGAAGGACTGATATGTAGGGGGAATTTATCAGGCCACTTTATGCAGCGATGCACAGTAAACCATCATGATTGGATGGAAATGATTTTTAAAATTCCTCTGTTTGGGTACTGTTATAAAAATGCAATTATTTTTGAAGGACAGAAGATGATTTTAATTCCACTCTTATTTGCAGATATGTGATTTAAAGTACTTAAATGGGGAGAGGAAGGAAGGAAGGAAGGAAGGAAGGAAGGAAGGAAGGAAGGAAGGAAGGAAGGAAGGAAGGAAGGAAGGAAGGAAGGAAGGAAGGAAGNGAAGGAAGGAAGGAAGGAAGGAAGGAAGGAAGGAAGGAAGGAAGGAAGGAAGGAAGGAAGGAAGGAAGGAAGGAAGGAAGGAAGGAAGGAAGGAAATAAGAACTGCTCAGGACTGATGGGGCTATCAGAGCAAGGAGGCCCCTGGAAAATGACCTTGCAGGAATGGGTTTCACATGGGGTTTCTTCTCCTGCTTCCTGTCCTGCTGTTATTAAAAATAAAGCAGAGCCCCCCACAGTTGCACTTCTGCTCAAAATAAGCAGTATTTTCTGCTACCCAGGATAGAGAACAGCCTGGGCCATCATTAACGCACATCTCCCCAAAGCAGTGGACTTTGATTGCAGCCATGCGGTGATCAAGAGCCTCCACCACTTGGCCTTGAAGCCTCTGAGCACCGGGGAGCCCTTCCAGCGACGCAGGAGCCTCTGTCCCAGTGGAAGAGGGTGTTGGAACCAGCTCAGAAGCCATATTCCAGGTTGGAAACTCATGAACAGCAATGTTGACCAACCGCAGGACGGTGACGACTCTGCCCATTGGCATGGCTGAATCGGACTGACTTTTTTACCTCCTTTAAAAGACGGTGTGCTTGACCTGAATGCAGCCTGTCGAACGTGACAGAGGAGCAGTGCTGAAATCAAACACCCTGTGGTACAGAGGAGGTYGGATAAGCCTAGATAACATCTCCTTCCTGCAGGACACCACGGCAGGCAGTGCTGACTGCTGCTCCCCATGGACAAGCTCCCTGTGTTATGAGTCACACTGCTCCAATCTCATTTCAAGCTTTTTAATAATAAAAAAAGTGCTTGGTTTAGAGCTTTTTTTTCTTTCTTCTTCCATAAACATTTTGGAGGACTAGATAGAAAGATTGGATTCACTGTAAATAGATAAGACAGCCTCTAGCAAAAAGATGTAGAAGTGATATTGTGAAAAGCAGGAAATGGTGAAAGCTGAAACCAGCACAACAGCGTTTTCCACCCACATTCCRCAGCGAGTGCAATTCCCGCACCCTGTGCGCGGGCACCTGGCCGGAGCCCCGGCGGGCCACGCTGCCCCGTCCCGCCGGCGGCCCCACAGCGCCAGCGGCTCCAGCACCTCCCCGACCGGCTCGTCGCTCTCGCTTCTAACGAACTGCCCCGGTGCATTGCTGGTGCAGAGCAAGGCGCAAGCAGCTGCGCTCCGCATGCACTCATGCAATAGCACCTACGCATCAACGTTCTTGACTTTCCCAAATCTTGAGGGKTTTTTTTTAATTCCTCTTTTTCTCTGAAGTAAGCTTTCCAGGCCTGTTATTAACTGCTTTTCCCATGTTTTGCTTTTAGGATTTGCATTTACAGGGTTTCAGTTCATGTTCTTCCCATTACTGCATTTTAATTTCTTGTTTTAGTTTTCTCAAGCAGCTTAACAGAGGGGCCCTTTCTAAATAGAATAATTACAATTAAACAAGATTAATAACTGTTACATAAAAAGCATATAAAACAAAAGGAGCCTTTTCACTTTAAGGCTAAATGAGAGATTTAATAATGAATGATATGGGCTAATTACAGGTTTCACAATCCATTAGCATCAAAGCACTAGAATGCAGATCCAGGTGAGTGCAGATCCTGCTCATTCCTGGTAGCTGCAAAGGATCGGTGTCTTTTCCTGCCCCTTTTTAAGGGTGTTTTGTGTACACAGTGTTCCTGGGGTCAGCAGGAGGGGAGATGTCTCTGCAGTGTCTGGAACTGTGTGACTTTGGTGCRTTGGGTTATTGATGGGGCTCCTTGTTGTGTGGACATCTGCTTGGTGGCGCGGCAGGTCAAGCCATCAAAGCACTTTGCAATGGCCCCGTCCCATCTCTGCTTGTCTTTCAAGCAATGAGCTGCAGGTGTCTCGTGCTGCCTCAACGGTGTCTGTCTGCTCAACACTGGAAATGAGGAAGGGTGACAGAAATGTAAACTTTATCCCATGGCTTTGTGGTTGGGGTTGTGTGGGGAAACCTGGCTTTATTTCGCTTCTTGTTGCTTCCCGATGCTGAATGGAAGCAAAACTAACCCCAAAGACTAACAAGGATAGACACAACCCATAGGAGCCGTGAGAGCTGAGSTCTGCTCTGAGAGGTGCCCGGTCTGCTGGAGCTTCAGGACAAGACCCTGGGGATGCAGTGAGTGCTATATGAATAAGAGTCATGTGTAAGAGTAGTCTGCTCACCCTCACTTACCCATCTACGATCTAACTAACATCTGGGAGGCCTACAAAGGGAAAAGGGAAAAGTTTTAAAGTCCAGGGAAAACCTCTGCAACCAAAACTCATTGCCAAATTAGTGGCAAGCAACCACGGCAGCTACATTCATGGCAATTTCTTGAGGGACCTGTAGAGATCTCCTACCAAAATCAGAGGTTTTGCTGATAGGACTTCCTGGTACAAGTGCCAGGAAGGTCCCCAAGAGGCAGGGGGACAGCCTGCACACTGCAGACCTGGGGCAGCCGATGTTCCCCTCAGTTCCCTCTGGGACCTTGGGTGTTCCCCTTGGTCCCACTTGGGAAGAGGCGGCTGCTCCCCCAGCTCGAGTGCAGCCAGGGCAAACGCCACGAGCGAGATGTGAAATTCTGCACCRCTCTCACCGAGCTGATGAAAATCTCCTGCATAATGAGGAGATAAACTTGGAGCTTTGCAGAGAGACCTGCCGAGCTGGGAGAAATCCTATCAATTTAGAGGCATCATATTTGGCAGAGCAAAGCGTGAATGAATCTTATCAAACCTGCAGCAGCTGATGCCAAGCATGATACGCAGGAGGGCCGTCTTTGGCCTGTTTTAAATAGCACTGTGAGACAAAATGCGAATGCAGCTTTTAGGAGAGAATTGAGATGGTATTTGTGCCCACTCTTTGTCACACTGAGTCCATCGAGGGGACTAGGGACTAACACTTGTGCGCTGATGTCCATCCTCAGAAACACCCCCAAACGCCGTCTCTACATGGGATTGCTACATCTGTAACTAAGCTTTGAGTTAAGCTGRACCTGCTAGACACAGGGGTGTTGTGGTGGCCATGCTGCCCACTGTGCGTGGTCCCCAAGGGGTCTAGTCCCCATGGAGTGGGAATGGCAGGAAACACGGTGGTTGCAGGCGTCTCGCYGGTAGCATCAGCAGCAGAGGCTCCAGTTTAGCAGAGGGGCATCCTGAGCTGCCCACTAAAGCTGCTGTGTGTCCCGGAGCCGGCATGGCTCCTCCGTGGGTCTCGTGTCCTCCATGCCCACCCCAGGACCACCAGTCATCACTTCAAGGTTTTGGATGGGGCACCCCTTCCTCGTCACACTTACTCTGTGCCCTGGACACAGACTGACAACTTCACCAGTAATTTAACAACCATAGAGTAAAATGAAAAATAAAATCAAAATAAGTAAGAAACACCGTGCAGCACCACTGCTAACTACAGCCCATTTTTTATGTTGTTTATAGGAGATAATTCAGGTTGAAAGATGGAAATATCAATTATTCATTGTTATTGCTTATTTTTATTATTTTGTCTGCTACCGTTGGTAGGCAATAGCTCTAAAACTTTGATAGCAATGGTGCAGAAATCCCAAATCTCTACAGCGTCTGGGAAAAATGCTGCCTCAGGAAGCCTGTAACATGACATGGGTAAGATCAGATGGAAGGGAGCTGCAGTGGCGGCTGCTKAGTTTTTCTCGGACTTAAAAAATGATCCGAAAAGATGGTTTTGATCTACCACATTTCTTCAAGCTACAAGGTTAACAGAACAGAGCCAGAATCCAGAGACATTTCAAAACTTCTCTCCTCATTTAGAGATTGACCTTTTGTAACACAGTGACCTTCTTTAAAAAAAAAAAAAAATCTAGGGACTTTCTAGAACTTTCCAAGTGAAACACAGGGAATGGGTGGAAACTCTCTCCATTTTAATTAAAAATCCACAGATTTGTTGTATGAAAGCTGCTGGGCAACAGCGTGTGGCCGTCTTGCCTCTCCCAAGCGTGGCCGTCGCACGAGGACCAGACAAGGGTGCTCCCTTCTAGCAGCCACACGTGCGCCCAAAATCGGCATTATTGCTCTGCCCGTGGGACAGGCGAGGTGTCGGGGAACAACATCACATCACATCACATCACGTGACAGCGGACCACGGGTCAGAGAGCCCTGGGAGTCTCCCGGCGCTCCAAAGAGAAAGAAACTGGGCAGGTTTTGGCAGCAAAGTTTTGCCCGGCCAGAGAGCTAAAGTGATCCCTAAAGGATTCCCCAAACAAGCCATATCTGTCCTGGAGCCTTTTTCCGTCTCCAAAGGGGCACCAAGCAGAGATCCCCCCTCCTAGGAACTGTGCCAGTTGGGCCAAGATGGAAAACAAAGCAGATTCTTTTGGATTTTTTGCCAAATAAGATAAAAAACCTGCCCCCTCCTGTAACTCAGCCTGTTGAAGCTTTTAGCCTCCGGGCCTGGTGAACTCAAATGTTTTGTGTTGGTTTAATGAGTCCCTGAACATGGGAATAACCGTGGTAAGATGACTGATTGAAATTCTCTATAACATAAGCGTATAGACAAAACTGTCTTAAAAACAGGGGGGAAAAACAACACAAATAAAGTAGTAATATGAAATTTGCCTCTGACAGCTGTTCTGCTCCACACTAACTGCTCGCTGCTCCTGATATATGTTTGGGCACATGATTTTGTTCCTTCAACCTTACTTCTAAGTATCAGCAAAAATAACATAAAAGCATCCTCATTAGCCACAAAGGCCCTTGTTTGCATGCAGATACGGGTGGGCATTTGCATATAAATAATCCATTCCGCAGACACTTCTGGGAAGATAGACCTCTGTTTATGGATGTTTGTGAGCACTGCAGAGGAAACAAAATGGCCAAGTTCAAACGAAATCGCAGTTTTTTCGGCGCTTGAACAGATGTTTGGGAATGCTGTTTTGCAGTTTGACCAGCTCCAGCAATTAAACAGAACATTTGGACCACGGGAAGAAACGGAAAGTTTAATGTATTCCTGCACATCTCTATGCTCCATGGTTCCTCCTTACACAAAAAAAGCCAGAAATTTGCAAGCCCAGGCTGAAATCCTTGCACTTAACTGATAAAGCACTTTAATAAAAATAAAATCTTTTCCAAGGGAAAATAGGAAGGCTAACTCATTGTTTCTCTAATGTATGAGAAGAAATACTGAATTTTAGTTTTCTTTCCAAAGACTCAAAAAAGAAAGTTGATTTCCTATCATAATGAAGCAATAATGATATATATGATGTAATGATTAATCAGTCTCTTAGGCATTATTCATTCCCTTGATACACAGGTTACAGAGCAGAGCTRTGCCTGATTTAGTAAGGATAAATCTGATTATCCCTTGAAGTTATTCGTTATTCCACTGCTCAGTACCATTTTTTCACAGTAAGTTTCATTTAATTTTGACTCCTGGCCAGTGGAGGATTGATACATACGACCATCTTTAACCACCATTAACCTGATGATGTAACACACATAGAGAAGCCCATTAATTCAAATATGCCTAATCAAAAAGTCATGCAAAGTAAATTAGATATACAGTTAGAGCAAGAGAGGCCATCTGTTCAAACTTTCTAGGGCTAAAGTAACTGAGATGAAGCCAATTTCAGTAAACAATAATAAAATTATGCTGCAGAACTACAGGGTCTTTGCCTCACCATTTATTCCCTTTCTCTTTCATGATTACACTAAATCATGTGAATACAATTATCTTCATCCGTACATTACCTGCTCTGCCTTCTTTTTTGGCTCTTAGCTCTACTAACCTTTCTCGGTGAGATGGAGAACAGGAGTCTCATAGCTGCTGAAATGGAGTAAAGGAATGTGTCACTGATTGCCTGACAGTGATAATTTCAAATATTTTGCATGTTTTCTTCAGATGATCACTACTTGTTCTGTACAAGCAAAATAGATGTTAACATCTGTTAATGTTAATACAGCTGATTTGTGCATATAATGTTTTTAATACTGCTGTGTTCATGAATATGGCACAATTTGGCACAAATATTATGTCTTGTATTGATATGCACTTGTCACTGAAAACACTTGGGAAAGCTCTCAGTAAAAAAAAAAAATTATTGTTAAAACAACTTATTTTTTCAGATGCACTCAATGTTGCTTGACTGTAATGAGAAACATGTAAATGTTTCTTCCCTTGGAACCCATTGGATTTTTGTAGGGATATCTCTGTGCTGGGACTTCCCATTCCKGGCTGGACGGGCTCGTGGGCTGCATCTCCTGGGAACCTGGGAACCATGGCCCCTCCAGGGCGGCCATGGGAGCAAGCCCAGCCTTGCACGCACCGTTGTGGGGTAAAACACCACACTGGCAGGTGCTCAAGCCGCCCCACGCTTGGACAAGGTGTTGCCTGWGGCACTTGATCTCGGCACGAGCCGGGCTGGTCTCGTGCCCAGCACCAGGGTAAGGGCAGCCGGGAGTTTGGGGCTGGGGCGCAGAGACCTTCACATGCATCTCACTGGATCAAAGGACCCAGTGACCGTGAGCTCCTCTTAAACATCCTATTTCCCCAAAAAAAATCCCAGATGGGATTTGTGGATCACCCATGGGCCAAGCCCAAGAAGCAGTTTGCAATCAGACGGTCCATTTGGGAGGTAGGAGGCTTGGAGAGCATGGAGAGGACATTCCATGCTGCCATACGGCACAGCAGCCCACCCCACCACAGGCTCCGTGGTTCAGAGCAGCATGTGAATTGAGCACAGGGAAAAGAAAACATCTCTAACCGTGAGGCATCGGCCCTGGCAGTGTTCAAGAAACATGCAGACGAGGCTTGGTGCTGACGGGCTCACGGTTGGTCTCGATGCTCTGGAAGTTTTTTCCAACCATGATGATTCTGATTCTATGAAGATGATGGGAAACTGCAGGCGCTGAGTGCAGCGGGAAGACGCTGTGGTGATGAAGCACGGGGAGCTGCCCAAGCCCCGGGAACGGGGCCACCCCTGCCCGGTGCCCGCACGAAGCGCCCGCCGCCGGGGAAGTGTCCTCCGGAGCGCCGGGGCGGCAGGACCTGTTGGGTGAATCATCCCTCAGCTGCAGAGCGCCYGCCCACGTGGAGAGGATTCAGGAGCCCTTACCCGAAGAATTATAGTGCTGAAATATTGCCTTAATAGGCAGCTTGGCACTAAAAAACGGCATGTGACATTTTGAAAGGAACAAAAAGTAGCCACAAGGGCGAAATTATCTTTGCAGATACGCACAGCTGAGTGCGTACGCGCTGTGAGCCTGGTTTGGGAAAATATACAACACTTAAATAAATGTGCATGCGAGGCAGAGAACAATAAAAGCTACAAGGGAAATGCATTAGAAGAGAGCTCTGGCTAGGAAAAGCGCKGCTCCCTGAAATCCAGCCATTCCTTAAGTGAGGAGATGGCTTTGTTTACCTTTTCTCAGCTCTTTTATTCGCTGTGCGTATGATAAATTGTAGCAGTGTTAGGTATGTATAAAAGTATTAAGATTGCACACCAGGTGCTCAGAATTTGATCATCTCTTTCATTTCCCATAAACATGCCAATATCTTTGCATTGCCATTGCAATTTATAAGCAGGGGCAAGAGAAATATCGGCCTCTTAAACAGATCCTGAGATCCCTGCGGATTGCCTTAAATCAGCTGATATGCCACCCAGACAAACAGAACCAACACAGCGACGGTTTTCTGGACAATGCAGTATTTTTTCTTCAAGCTCTTAAGTGCTGACACTTAAGCCCCACAGAATACGTGTCACCGTTGATGCTTTAGGATATCACAGATGAAATTATAGTTCGTGTCTGGTTTGCCTTTGTTTTGCTCTTCATGGACCTCCCTTTTGAATTTCAGATTGCAAGGGGCGGGTTTTATTTTCTGACCGTATTTGAGGGAATTGTTTGTTGTTCCACTAAGTGGGAGAAGGAGCAAGCACATGTGCACTGCAAATGAAAGACCCGGAAGGAAGTTGTAAAGGGAAGAAAGTTTTATGTTTTGATTATGTTATGGATTTTACTTCTATGGTCTAAGATGAACTCTATGGCCTAGAGTTCATTTAAGAAGAAAGTTAAAAAAACACCTGACTTTAGTCATGGCAGCTCTTTCCAAATGCCATATTCAGACTTAATTATTTCTGTATGTTCCTGCATACTTCAAGCCATCTTTTGCTTTTATTCATTTATTTTGAGACATATATAGTGCAAGCAGTTTAATCTTGTGTACTCTGTTTTACCTGCAGGCTAAAGAGTTGCTTAGTACAGAACTTTAAAGAACTAGGTAATTTTCTGACTTGGTAGTAAACCTGGCCTTTCAGGGGAAACTATAGCAATAACCAAAAAGGAAAGAAAAGGAAAACTTTTCTTTCTCATCAACATCGAGCAAAGGAAAAATAAAAATGATTAAGCAAACATTTCAGAATATTTTTCCTACGGAAAACACTAGGTATACTTAAATGAGTCAAACCTAAAATGTATTCAGAAGAAAAAAAAAAAGAAAGTAACAAAAGTCCTTAAATAAAAAACTGAAACAGATAACAGTGTAAAAGTAAAGCATTTAAACTATAATTTATTTGCTCTTTAATTTTTTGGTCAAAAGGGTCTCGCATGCTCAATACGATGCCATAAAAGCTGTGATTAGCTCAGATGCTCTTTGACTCTCTGCGTGTCTGGCGAATGCTGCCCTTGGTGGCTGAACTTTGCGGCGGCCGTGGAGCCGCTGTAGGAGACGAGCTGCCTGCCCTGCCCCGCTGTGCTCTGCTCTGCTCCGCTCTGCCCCACTCTGCTCTGCCCCACTCTGCTTTGCCCCGCTCTGCTCTGCCCTGCTCTGCTCTGCCCCGCTCCGCTCTGCCCCACTCTGCTCTGCTCCGCTCTGCCCCACTCTGCTCTGCTCTGCTCTGCCCCGCTCCGCTCTGCCCTGCCCCGCTCTGCTCTGCCCAGCTTTGCTCTGCCCCGCTCTGCCCCACTCTGCTCTGCCCCACTCTGCTCTGCCCCGCTCTGCTCTGCTCTGCTCGCCGCGCTCCTCAGCACGAGGACCCACGTAGCTGCTCTTTGGTGAGCGCCTTTTGCACAGGGTTTGCGGAGGGCTGCTAAAGGTCAGGCGGGTGATTTCTGGACACAGGTTTGCATGGTCACTGCTCCAGGAGTTGGCAGCCCCATGCACGGCTTGGGCGAGCACAGAAGGGATGGTGGTAGGCAGACCGTGGTGAGTCGCAGGTAGCAATGGATGGCAAGGGATGGGCAGACCACAGTCAACTGGAAATGGTGATAGGCACTACCTCGTCAGTTGAGGATGGTGATGGGCTCATTGTGGTCAGCCGAGGATGGTGATGGGCACACGATGGTTAATTGGAGATGGTAATGGACACAACTCAGTCAACTAGCAATGGTGATGGGTACAGTGTGTTCAGCTGGACTTGATCCTGCACTGGCACGAGGACCATGTGCAATGCGATGCCACAGTCTGTGCTGGGCTTGCAAGGGGGGCAGGACCCCTTTTGGCGCCTCCAACCTGGTTTGCTGAGCATGACAGAGCAGTGACTAACATTCAAGGAGACAGTGTTTGCATAATTCCCATGTAAATTACCTTCCTCCGGAGACATGAAGTCTGATTTTAGGTTCAGGACCTGAACTATTGCCTAATGATCAATTGCCTTCACAGAGATAAAATGCTGATGCAATTCTTAAAAAAAGTATTCTCCAGATCTTCCTGTTCATATGGGCTTCCTAAAAGTAAAGCGAGCTCTTCCACTGACTCTGTGAACGTGCTTAGCTCCCAAACCAGGAACTCACAGGGCTCTTAATTCCTTTAAAAAGTTGGCTTTTTTTTTCTCTTTCTTCCCCTCTGAAGTATTCTTAAAAAAAGCAGACTTGTTTCTATTAAAAGCATCTGGTTAAAATACTTCCTAGGGACATGATCTATATACACATATACACACACACACACATATATACATATATATATAATATTTTTCCATGAAATAGCTGGTCTTTGCCCAAATGCATTTCCAGGAATAGCAGGCGACATGCCTGATGCGTCCTCTTCCCCCGGAATTTCAATTGCAGCTGCGGCTTCCTTGGAAGAGAGAGCGGGTTGACAGGACAAGTGCTGCACAGCAGAGGGGCTTGACTTCGGCGGCGGACGTCCCGGGACCTGCTGGGAATGCCGATGGCTGCCAGGGCTGCGCTGCCAAACGGCCGTTTTCTGCGTGCTCAGCCCCCTGCTTTCTTTTGAAATGCAATCACTGACACTGCAAAACAATCTTTACTCTATTTTGCCGTATTTCTCTGTTATCTTTCATGCTTTTCAGGAAATATTGTGTCCAATTTTTCCACTCATTTAACTGAGCAAGGACCCAGGAGGTGGGTGGTTGTTGGACCGCAGCACAGGCCATGAGAGCAAGGACKATCTATTTATTCTGCGGCTCCTCGCATGCCACAAGCAGGAACGTGGGACCGAGCAAATGCCAGCTGTGGTGAAAGCCTTCGGAAGCCCCTCCAGCTGGGACGGTCTGGGTTTCTCATCGATTCTGCAGAATTAGCAAATCATGTTTTAGTATATGAGGCTTTTTCAACCTAGAAACAAAAATAAGGCAGGACAGCTCTGTGTAAATCTGGAATGTGGAAAACGAGTCGTGGGAAATAACAGTCCTTGTTCGAAGATGAATTTCTAATGAGAGATGACAAGAAGCTAACCCAGTGTGGTTTGGGTAGTAACACGGCAGCCTCCAGTTACGTGGAAGAGGGAAAGCGACTTTTCTGTAGTCTGTTCTAGAAAGTTGTAGAGAAAACTGAGCGTGCGGGGGGAGTTGCTGTGAGAATGAATGTTCTTGTATGGGCTGGGGGAAACTGACCCCCACACAGAAAGTGTTCCAGAAGAATTAGTGGATTCAGCCAGGGCAACGCAGAGCCCTTCTCCCTCCCAGCCTGTGCCAAGCGAGACGGGACCCGCAAGCACCACGGTGCAAGGACCGTGCACTGACAGTGCTGCCACTGGAGAGCTTCTAATTCAAAATGGATGATGAAAATCACCCCAGAAAATGTAATTTAAGATGACTTTATTTTTTTTCAGAGAACGCAGTGAGTGTTATAGCTAATTTACAATTAAATGTAAAAGGATGCTGTAATAGGAAGACCAACATGCTCATCATGACTGTTGAAATAGTAAAAGTTGCCATTGCAGTGAAAATAAATTACATTTATGTGGTGTTTTGGAGTAGCCCATTCGGTACAAAATAATAGCTAGAGAGAAAAAGCTTTTACAATTCTATTAGTTTTAATGGATTTGTAGATTCAAATATACTATTTATCATCTGAGTTGCACCCCAAACGAAAAGCAATATGTAGAGCTAATTAATTACCAGTGCCAGTAATTAACTATTCCCCAGATGTTTATATTTTTCTGAGATGAAAATGGGATGTGATTTGGCAGGCGACTTTATAGAAACGCCACATAATGCTGGGGAAGGGCTGCGGGAAGGGGCCCTGTGCGTAAATCCAGCCCTAACGAGGGCCCGTGTGGCCAGRGCCGGGGATGCTCCAGGAGCAAGGAGCGGCCCTGGGAGTCGGCAGCATTTCCATTGCACTGCACCTGGGCRTGCAGGGGTGCAATCAGGTCGCCCTTTCCTGTGGCACGGCCCGTCCTGCCATGGGTGCGCGGGCTGGTTAATCACGTTATCCCTGACTCATAATCCAAGCCCTGTCCCAGCATCAAAGCTGCAGCCCGGGTGATTGGAGGCTCCAGCAAGCGTCAGCAGAGAATTAAAGCTGAAGTCGCGATTTTCCCGGGACTGTGTGCTGGATGGATTAAATCAACTTTTCAAATGCACTTCTAAAGCTCCAAGCCGGGAGCTCAGGAAAACAAACAAACAAACAAACAAACAAAAAAAAA
>PTEX01000023.1:337183-392058 GCA_003342815.1 Eudromia elegans
TTTTCAAATGCACTTCTAAAGCTCCAAGCCGGGAAAAAAAAAAAACCCCAAAACAAACAAACAAAAAAACAAAACAAAACAAACAAAAAAAAACCCCAAAAAAACAAAAGCAACAGCAACAACAAAAAAGAAACAACAAAAACAATGACTTGAATCTCTGACAAGAGGGCCTTTATTTATCACCTGGAATAAGCTGATGCATTGTGCATTTTAGGGACAYGTTGATGTTCGTGCAGTTGGGCAGGGCAGAGCGGGTTTCCAGCGGCACCCCGAGCAGCCGGAGGCCAGCCGGGAGGCAGGGCAGCGCGCGGAAAGCCCGGCTATGGAAGCAGAGAGAGTCTCGGGAGGCTCCGCGTCTCCCACACGCCGTCCCTGCTGGAGGGGAGCCCGGGCAGCAGAAGTGCCAGGAGGGGGATACTGGTCCACYCCAGACCTCTCTCCCTGCTCCTCTCCCTCATGCCTGTGAGACCCGTCCTCAYCCATGGACAAACTAATTCCTGAGACCAAAAATGACTCGCAACCTCCGTTTCACTGGTTATCCCTTTACTTGGCCGGGGAGAGRGTGTTTTTTATCAGGAAGGACGCACTCCCTCTCCAACCCTCTTCCCTGCAGGCAAGTGCCAGGGACGTGGATAAAATCTTTGGGACTGATCCGACGAGGTCTCCCTGCATCTTTGCATCCTCAAGCGGCCAGGGCTGCTCCTTGGGCTTCCCACCGCGCCGGCTGCCGATCAAAGCCCTGCTCGGAGGCGCTGGGAACACGTGTGTGGAGGTCCAATGGTCTCGGTTTCAAAGCTAACGCTGCTTGCCTTCACAGACTCTCTTTCCAGGCTGAGAATTCCTGGTGCAGCTTGGCACCGTCAAAATTCTTCGTTTTGAATCTTGGTGATGCCTGCAAAGCCACCGGCCACCGCTGGAGAAGACAGGGACCTCTTRTAGATCCTTGGCTGGGTGGCAGCCCCGTGTCCTGGGTACCTGCTAACGCCCAACGAGCTCTCAGTGCAGGTGGCTGGGCCGCCCCTCTGCATTTTGAAGAAGAGACCTTAAATCTGTGTTGAGGTTGGCAGCATCCTATTGCTCCAGCTGAGCAGGTCATCCCAGACATCCGACGCTGCTTGGAACAGGCAGGTCCCACATGAGSTTTCCTGGGCTTCCTGCCCCAAAGGGGCCAGGGGTCCTTTTTCTCAGGTTTGCACTAGACATCAGGAAGGAACAGGAACAAAGGTCTGCRAACACGGTGCCAAAGGGCAGCACCTTCCAGAGGCCCCTGCACCACAACCCGCCTGGTGAAAACGCGCCGAGAGCATCAGGTACCACCAGGGCTGACCAGTCCTCTCCCCTCCAGCTTCYCCGACTAGCGAATTCTGCGTCATTTAAGACTCCTCTTGTTGGCTTTACTGACTCTCCCGGTAAAGGCTTGACAACCCGGGGCTGACCTGCCAAGCACAGAATAACACAGCAGATTTATAAGTGTTGAGAGCGGCATGTACCACRCAGGGGGTTGCAGGGAGAGGGTGATTCGCAGTTATAAATCACAGCTAGGAGACACATAATCATTCATTATTAAGCAAACGGAGAATAAATCAAACCCTGCATATGCCTCTCAGAAGCACTGCAGAAATGGGAAGGCAGGAGACGTGCGGAGGGGCTGCGGCTCTGCGGTCATGGGTGGCTGTATGTGGCCCGGCAGCGGCATCCACGATAACCTGCATCCAGGCGCAGGGAAAGACTCCTGTGTGATGCTCTAGTGAGGATCCAAAAGACTCAAAAGTTGGGATGAGGAGCCAGCGCCAACAAGGAGAAAAAAGTTCKGCATCTTGCATTGCCAGATCACTCATGGGTTTGGAAGAGAGATCAACAGTATCTTCCCCTTGGGTTTTTGCTGGACAGAGGTGTATTCCCAAATGTAAGATTGTACTGGAGCRTTGAATCTTTGCAGAAGAAGAAGAAAACAGGACCGCAGCTACCCAACTGTATGAAAATGGCACTGATTCCAGCGTGCCCTAGGGACACCGAGTCCCGCTCCCTTCCTGGCCTCTGAACTGCCACCAGTGCCAACCCTCCTGCTAATGAAAGCATCTTGGAGGGCTGTGTCAGAGAGCAAGTTTCATGTTTCCAGAGGTTCAGATTAATGTCCAATAGCAATTTGTCTTACAGCAACGAGAAAGCACTTTGCCCAGCACATGTCTGGTGCTGTATCTGTGCCTCCATGTGCTCTATAATCCATAGAGAATATACATATATATATATATCTCCATAGGGAGTATAATATAAGCAATGCTAGGACAGTGAGGAGCTCCGAGTTAACTAGTTCCTATCCATGTCAGGCTGCTGGGTTTAAAGGGGCCTTGGAGCCATGGCATCATACTATGCCATGATAAAGCATGATATGATGCTTTTAAAGCATGATAAAGTGTGCTGCAGGATGCTAAATTTATCTGCATAAAACACTGATACATCATGTTACATCAAAACTAAAATCTGAATATTCAGTTAGACACCATTGAGACCAACCCCACTGGTGGCACAAACAGCACTCCAAGGGGCATAAGAGCCCGGATCTGGGCTTGCCTCCTTCTGGTCCTCATCAGAGGTGCAGAAGGTTTTTAAATGTGTCCACCCGGGACAGCCCCGGAGCCCAGCACCACGCAGGGCTGTCCAAGCACCGAGCGTSCCTGCGTGGATGGAGCGTGTGTCCCTGCACGGGAGCATCGAGAGCAGGGGAAGATCTCTTCCAGATTAAGCACTGGATTATTGGGTTTTGTTATTAATTTCATTAGTGGATCTAAAGGAAGGTAGGAGATGTAGGTATACAAGCATAATCAAGCCACGCTGTCTTCAGAGTGCCAATGCTGCCATCTGAATAGGCCCCCAGGGAAAAGGAAGAGCCCTGAGGAGGATAAATATGGAAAGCTACACAGTGCCTTTAGAAATGCTTTACTTTTTTTCCCTCATATTTATGATATTTGCTCACAATGCAGTGCATTTTTTTTAATGGAAAACTATTAAACACAAATGTGCTAAAATCTTCAGAAAGCTTCCAACTTTCACAATCTTCCAGGAAAATATTCTCCTTCCAGTCTGACAATAAATGTTCATATGCACATAAAAAAAACTAAATTTAAATAACACTTTCAATACAACACATAAGGTCAGAAATTACATTTAAAAAATCTGTAGCACAAAGACCTAAGCAAAAATTAGATGCTGAGGAAAAAAGCTAAAGGATTGTGAAGCATCCGCTGTTCAGAAAAGCCATCTTGGGTGCCCTTCCACTGCGCCCGGACGAGGAAGCGCCAGAGGAAGCAGCTGGGCCTGGGCGTCGGGTCGGAGGGTGTCTGGCGCCGCCGCGGCCGCTCCCGCGGCTCGGTGGAAACCTCCTCCTGCGCTTCCCAGGCACGCTCRCCCTGCGCCGGCAGGCTCCGGGTCTGGGGGCACACGAGGTATCTGCTTATTCCCCACAGCAATCTGTATTTTTTATAACAGCTATTTTTATCACAGCATTTTATCATTGCATGACCCAAGCTCTGGCAGTGCTATCTTCAGGAATCCCTTCTCCTTTTCCACGAAGGGAGGTGCATCCAGCGGGAACCTTGTGTGACCTGGGGGCATCTAGCCCAGGAGGGAAGGAGCGACTCTCAGGGCTCTTCCTCGTCTTCCTGCCTGTCTCATGCATGGGGGTCCCGCCGTGCCGTGTCCTTTCTGCAGCTGAACACGGCCTTGTCCTCTCTGCACCAGCACCAGCAGGGGTTGGCCGCTTCGCCCCCCGCTTCATGCTCTCGCTGCCTTCCCTTCCAGCCCGTTATGTGGAGAAACGATGCAGCTGCTGGGTCAAGGCCTCAGTCGCAGTTGCACGACGCTGTGTTTTCGTCTCCTTTTTTCGCCTGTCTTGCTGCAGCGGTGTTCAATTCCCAGCCGCAAGGTTTATGAGTGCTGCCGTGGCACGGGTGTCACCCGCAATGAAGCGATGATGGCCCCTTCCCCGCACGCTGCAGAGCTTCTCACAGCACATTTATCACCGGGCGCTTTCCAGCAGCCATTAGGCGATGCAGCCCTCACCTGTCACCGGGAGCCGAGTGCCCYGCTCCTCCGAGAGGGACGTGCGCGCGGGAGACGGGAAGGCGCGCGGCAGCRGGCGCCGACAGAGCTTTACATTAATTTTGACAGCATCAACAGCAATGTCACTGCCTCTCTTACGGGATGTCTGGGCATTTTCAGTCACCRGGAGAGAGAAGCTGCACTTTGCTATTTGCTGTAAATTGCATTATTACTTGGGGTCATGTTGGAAACGTTCTTCTGTTTCAGCAGGAGCAGGCTCACAGCGCCGCGCGTGYGTGTCGTTACCTGCCTGCCAGGCGCGGTCCTCACTCATCCCCCCGGCGTGACTCCATCTCAGCCCCTCAGGAACACCGCCGCGGTGCCAGCACGGTGCAGGGCAGGGTTAGCAGGACACCGTTAGCAGAACGCAGTTAGCAGGACATGGTTACCAGGACACGGTTAGCAGGACACCGTTGGCAGGACATAGTTAGCAGGACACGGTTAGCAGGACACCGTTAGCAGGACGTGGTTAGTAGGATGCTGATGCTGCCCTGCTCTGCTCCAGCGTCGTGGGACCCGCGTCCTCCCACACCAGCAGAGCCGTGCTGAGCAGTGGGGCCCAGCGACCGAGCGCGACCGACGGGCCCCTGCTCTGCACACTGACAACGAGCAGGTTTCATGGACTGTACTGTAGTTATGCTTTGACCTCAAAATTGAGGCCTCCAGAATGGCTGGCAACTGAATTCCATCAGAAGGTTTTGCTCCACCTAAAATAAATCCTTTTTCTTTCTACTTAATAAGAGTACCAGAATTGGGCATCTTTGCGGCATCGGCTCATGAAGTCCCATGTCCACCACGTCGTGTCCTTTCTCAGCCCAATCCTGAATGAATCTCTCTTCCAGTCRCTCATCCTGGAGACAGCAAGGCCCGAGCGCAGCAGTGCAGCAGTGGTTGTGCTGTGGTGAGCCGGCAGACTTCCCTTCCCACCGCCAGCTCTGAGGCAGGAGCCAGACTGGCCCTTTGCATCTTTTCTTTTGCTGTCTCTGCATTCTGACATCACATTAATTAATGCATCAGAACTGAAGGAAATTCAAAAGAGGGAGTTTRAGTCAAGAGCAGCACTTAGTCTGGGAGCTGCATTGGTTGGCACAGCTTGTTTGGAGCTGGGGGCACCGGGTCCCTCTCCACCTGCTTGCAGGAGAGGAGCCGCGTGGCCGAGGGCAGCTCGCCCATGTGGCCGCGGAGCAGCGGAGCGGCGCCCGTCGCGCTCCCCCYGCGCCGCGTGGCTCGAACGCAGCAGAGAGGCCTCTCCGCTCTCCGACCAGGGGAACTAAATCTGCAGTTCTGCAGCGCGGTGCCTGCTTTGAGCCCAATTCCCTTGGTAAGCAGCTCCTTGCAAGCTCCTGATCTCTCTCTTTTTCTGCCGTGTTCCCGACAAGCGGTYCACGGCACACGTGGGCAGGAGAGCTCGCCGTGTTTGCTTCAGGAGCAGAACACCTAGTGGAGTCACAGCTCACGCTCGCGGCGTGCAGCAGGGAGGGGTGCAGCGGGCTGGCCTCTCCAGCTGCTGCCTCCAGCCGGCATGGAGCCTTGCCGTGGGACTTGCTGAATCGCTGGAGCACGCGGAGATGCACCCCACCGCGACCAGCGGGCCCGGCTGTGCGGCTTGGAACGGGAATGCTGCCTGACCCTGCGCCCCGTGGCGAACGCGCGGGTGCCCGGCACGGCTCGGCGGCAGGCACCAACGCAGCCCCGCAGCCCCAGCGAGGCACACGTGCTCGGAGCACCGTCTCCGGAGGGGTTTTCTTTGCCGCTTCCTCCTTTCATCTGCTCCTGCCTTTGTGCTTCCTTGCACTTACTGCAGCGGCGCTGAAGAAAGTGCTCGGAAAAATCCTCAGGAAGCGGTTTCTAGGTCAGCTCAGGTTTTGATCATTGTGAGCAGCCAGACTTGTCTGGCAATCTCCAGTAAGGATCGAAATTGTTGAATTGTTCTTGTGCCGTGGTTTGCACGTGCCCATGACCAACGTGATGGCAACCAGGTTTGAGATCTGCTTTCTCGATTGGCAAGGTTACTTGTCAAACAGTCATCATACACCAGTCCCCTTAGCTCTCCTGCCCCCGGGAACGTCCCTCCCTTTTGCTTACAGATCAGGATTTTCTTTACATTCATCTTCCCAACTCCTCGATATATTCTCTAGTTTTCAGTCCTCATCAAATTCAAATCTCTTTTCTTAAGCACTGCATCGCTTCACCAGGTTATTTCATACAAAAGATTGATAGGAATTCGAACTAGAAATATTTATTAGGTCATGCAGAACATCTCTTTGCCAATGCAAGACTACTCCCAGGAGTCTGCTTTCTAGCAACTTTCTAAATAGACTCAGATTAAATTAACTTTTAGACATATGTTCACAGAATATTTCCTTCGAACTTAACACGTGAATTGCAGCTGCACTGTAACAGTCAAGTAGGAATAATCTTAATGCAGAAGCCCACATTTGTCCCTAGTTATTTAGAATATCTTCTTTGKATTTCAGCAATTTTCAAGTAGTTGCAAGTAGCAAAATGGGATGTAATTCCTCCATCTGCATTCAGTGAGTGTGGAGCTGTTAATGTTAAGTGGTGGAGTCTCACTCCACTATGCATCAAGGTGTCAGTTTTCATCTCTTGTTCTGGTTTTCCTTCTGAAACACAGCTTTGATGCGGATTCCCTGCGGAATGTGGAGCGYGTGTGATGTTGAAGCCGCCTGGGAGGAGCTGCGCCCGCGGTGGGGTGGAGCAGGGGCTGGCGCTCCCGCACGGCGCGCGAGAACCGCGGAGCAAGTCTGCCGCGTTCTCACAATGCTCTGCCCTGCCTGGAACTGCAAGGAGCCGGTGGTTCAATTTTCTTCCTGGAACACTCATCACAGAAGATGAATAGAAAACGTAATAATGCTTTAAACTTCATTTATTTTTACCCACTTGTTTTGACTAGAAAGAATTTTTATCATAAAAATCAGGTAACCTGCGGCACCTAAAACAATAAGTGCCTAGATAAAACATGATACTCTTTGTTAACATCTCTGCATTA
The DNA here is from genome assembly GCA_003342815.1 of Eudromia elegans. NCBI lineage: Eukaryota > Metazoa > Chordata > Aves > Tinamiformes > Tinamidae > Eudromia > Eudromia elegans. The sequence goes on from PTEX01000023.1 coordinate 344,292, forward strand.
ATTTGTGATTCATAAGATTTTTACTTCTGATAACTGTCTGGATTTCAAGATTATTAGTCTCTTGATAGACAGAKTAGATAAGTAGAGAGGAAGTCAACAAGGGCTTTTTTTCTCTTTCTTTCAAAAGTAGCAAATGACAGAATGAGTAGACTATAATATAATTTAATAGCAATTGCAAAATTTTCAGTTCTAATTGCCTGGAAATTGAATTAAAATGTTTTAAAAAAACATGTCAAGAAAACATGAGTAGAAAACGCATGAAACTTTAGGCCTATTTCTTGTTGGAGGAGCATAAACACAAACAGCTAGGAATCTATTCTGTGTATCAGGAGAACAGAATTTCACTATTTCCAGCCCATCATTTGGCATGGGAGGACGCGGCTGCCTCACTAGGCTGGGGGCCACCGTTACGTGCAAGGCTCCATTCTGGCCTCTGTTCTACAGCTTCTCGTGGAGGTTTTCACACCACCAGAGTGGATGGAGAGCACACAAGWATGACAGGGTTTCTGGAGCCCTGGTCACCGTGACCAGAAGACACAGGGCTCAATAACATGCCCCGACATCAGCATTTACTGTGCCAGTGCATAAGAGCTCCAAGCTTAGTGCATCTCCTGGCAGMCCCTTCTTGGACTATTGCAAACACTTGTGTCCTTGGGGACTCTGACGATYTACCTGCTTAAGAGCAGCTTGTCACTGAACTGTGTTGCAGGGGACATGTCTCCTTCCTCCCCCTCCATGCACTTTCCACTCGGATCATGTACAGTTAAGGCATTGAATGGGACTGGGCCTCATTCAGCGSCGATTTCAGTGAGGATACTGAAAAGATGATTCAACTTCTGGAAATGTCTCTTAGCAATAACAGCCCATCATCAGCCATTAGTGCGTTGCTGATAGTAAATCAGGGAAAAATTGTCAGTGATTRGTGCTTAGTTCATCTTTGCCTGCTTCATTTCTCTGAGCAGGAGAATGTGCTTGCAAATATGCTGCCTGCTCCACACGGTTTCACTTGTCTTCCCGCAAGCCACGAGCAACCAGACGGTGCTGGTGCTGCTGCACCTTTCGGCATCTGCGTTAGCCCAGAGACGTGTGTGCCCCGACCGGCTCTCCAAGGGCCTTCCTGAGGTTTCAGCATCACTCCATTGATGGCATCACTGTTACTTACAATGTCTTTTTAATTAACTTCCTTGTTCTCACTGATTTTTCTCCTGTTCAGCTGCTGTTTTTGTCTTTAATTATTGTTCCATAGTTATCCTGGAGGAGAACATCTGCTCTTTTTTAAACATCCTTTGCCCAACAGCTATCTTGGATCTTGTTGACATGTCACTTCCCTAAGTTCTTTGAGCTTTCTTTCCACARTCCATTCACTCGAGTGCTTTAAAACTTAAAACACTAAAATTCTTCCTCTTCAAGACTATCCTTCTTCTCGACACTTTTTCCAACAAAACCTCTTCTCTGAATAATTTGTAGGACAATTACTGCTGCCATTAGCACCATCTATTCTTTTAGTTTCCACATAAACTGTCTTTTTCAAATATTGACTATACTGTGAAGAAAATAATCTTTCTTTTTCTCCAGAGCAGGGACAGAGTAAGTTGTCCCTTAGCAGCAGAGACTGTCCCACGAGCACATAAYGACTCTCCTCAGGAGCTGGAAATAAAATCACCATGATGTTTCCCTTTCTTCCCTTTCAGCTTGCCATTCAGAGCACTTAATTTACAGGGTTAATTCTTAGTCCAACCTGGTGTTGGAGCCGCTTCCCTCTGGCACGCCGGACACAACATCTGCGATGCAGCAGGAGCGAGCCGGCGTCCTGCTCCTATAACCTGCTGGAGGAATCAGCTCTCACCGTTTAACAACCCCTGTTTGCATGTGAAATTGGCTTTTCCACTTGTTTGTTTGTTTGCCTTTCATATTTTCTATTATGCARTGGTGAATTGATCAGCCAGTTTTGGGAGGATGCCTTTAATTTCTGTTAATTGTGTTTATACACAATTAGCAGTTTAGCCTAGCAGTAAACATGCGCCGGGTGCACATTTCATTGCAGGGTGGATACCACATCTCCTTAAMTCCTCTATGTAATTTGCCACTGGCTGCACCCGCAGCAGCTGGTGTAAGCAGAGCCCATGTGGGAAGGGGCCTCTCCTACAAAATGTTTATTTCCTTGTAATTCCCACAGGTGCARCCAGTTCTTAAAGGAAATCCTCGAACGCGTTAGCTGGGCTTTCCCAGGCGGGCCGTGCTGCTGCTGCAGCCGGTGCAGCCCCCTCGCCCAGGGCTCAGCCCGCGACGAAGCTCTGCCGCGCGCGGGTCGTCTCTGCAGGCACCGCCGGCTGCGCTCGCCCTCCGCACAGCCGTCAGGACTGCCCGGTTCATCAAGGACTGCTGCCGAAGTCCCAAAACCACAGCGGGGCAGTTTCCTTGGTACTTAGAAGGGGCGAGGGYGTTGGGATTCGTCATGGTCTGCCGGCAGGTTGGACACTCTCCGTTCCCCTTAATGGCCACGGGATTTGGGATCAGAAACCAGTACCTGCGGCGGTCCAGGAAACTGCATCCTCGGCGGCAGCTCATAGATATTYTATGGTAGTCAGACAAAACCCTTCTCCACTTTTGGAAAGACTGTAAATTCTGGACCACATTTGGAGGACCTCAAGTCTGACCTTCTTCTGTGCAAGTCCTCTGGCAGATCCAGGAGTCATTCCCTGGATGCACTGGAGCGAAATAGGGAATAGGGACAATAAGGTTCTTGCATGTAGGAGACAAAAAGAGAGTGAGGACTGGAAAACAAATGAACAAGATGCAAGGATTGGGACCTTCTTGCTTTATGGACCAAAGCAAAGAGCTGCTGGGACTTAGAACCCAGCACCCCATCCCCGGGGCCTTGCATGGTGCTCGGTGCTGTGTCTCTATGTGAACTCCTCGGCTTCACATGAGCATTGTCACCCACCAGCTGGTCTCCTCCAAGGCAATTACCACCACCATTCACCTAGCAAGCTGTGGAAAACAACAGAGAAGATCTGAGGTGGTGCACCTTATTGGTAGTACTTCAGCTCTGTGAGAAGAGGCTATATGGTTAAGGTTGTCCCATGCTTCCATGAGCAGCAACACTTCAGGTGATGGGAAGGAGAAGGGGGAAAATCAAACCAAACCAACCAAACAAATGAAGACCAACCAACCTTCTGGCCTGCAGTTTTCTTGTTTCTTTTTGCCTCCAGATGAGAGTATTTCCTCTGCAATATTTTCTAGCATTTTTAATGCTTCAGAATTTCAGATCATGAATTAACATTTTGGAGAGAGTCCTGGAATCAGAGGCATGTTTCTACCACTGAAATAGACTTATATGGAGAAAAAATAGAAAGTGACTAAGTCGTTATTAGAAACTCATTGGAATTGATTATAAATCTGACAGTGATTAAAATAAATTTTGGATCAGGCCCACAGAAATAGTACCGACGAGAGGGGATTAACTGAGAACCATAAATCTGACATTTGTAATTTTGAGCGCCTGACTTGATTGCCACTCTTAGTTTATTTTATTTTCTACCTTTATTTTATTCTTCRTTATCTTTGTCATACAAAGAGCTGTTTGTGTAAGCAATAGCCCCTTGTGCTCTCCAAACCTTCTCTTTACAGCTGGTGATGGATTTTTTAAGAGAAACCCATGTCTGTATGCTATAATTTATGGAAGAATGGCAACTATCATACACAAATTAAGAAAGAAAACTCTCTTAGTTTTCTAGTTTGCAATTATTTCATCAAAATGCATTGAATAAGGACAAGTACTAGCTTGTCCTTATTCCTAACTGCTTATAATATAGTTGGATGCTTTTCCCTACGTTTCAGGCTGCCAGCTGTGGATAAGATATTGCCTCCAGGAACTGCTAGATGTTCCTTTATTTAATACTCAAGTTTTAACCAAATGGAGCTGGTCTCACACATTATTTTGTCTGCATTTCAGGCATAGGCCTATCTGCATGAGTTCTTCTATGGGAGGAGAGGGCACAGGAAGTGCATACTCAATCTAAAAATCGTTCCTGGGGTTAAAACTGCCTAGGAACTGAAAATGTTTTTRTTTTATGAAAAGAAAAAAACAAAAATGCTTAAAGAAAATATGCACCTGGGCACTACAGGCATAATCAGGATTGTTGTCCTCCCTGCACCATGGGGCAAGGTGCGCTGTTCAATGGGAACTTGCCCTGAACGTCAAGGTCATGGTGAGATCTTCTAGCAGATGTGCTCTAGTGTCTAGCTGTGGAAATGGCGCCTTGCTTGGAGCATCATATCTGAAGAACAAGAAATCAAATCTCACCACTGCAAAGGACCTGACCCCACCTTACAAATCCATTAGCCTCAAGCTGCCAACAATAGGGACCTGGGACCTGCTGAAGGGGAAGAGGAGGTGCACCTAGGGGTAAAAATGAAAGATCTCTTCTGCGTTGTTTCTGCTGCATCAGGACTTACAGAGGCATTTCTCCCTTCCTAGGCTGCTGTTTCAGTAAAAGGTTGCCTGTATATAAGTTGTTATAACATGATATTTACTACTCATTTCTTGTTTACCTGTCATCTGACACATTCATCCTCTTTATTATCTATAGGAAATCACTAGCTCTAGTTCTCTCATATGCTTGTTTTTCCCTCAGCTATGGCAATTCCTCATCAGGGTGTTTTTTTTTTTTTGAATTCATAAGCTACTAAATTGGCACATTGTTGTATTATGATTCAATTCTCCATGTCAGGGCTGTCACCTTTATGAGAAATTCTTATAAGTGTTATGGATCAGTACATCAGTGGATTCCTAGGAAGAAGAGGAGTGAATTGCCTTGAGACAAGTTGCCGAACAGCTTTATAGCTATGACGAGTATAACTAGATTTGTCTGTGTCTTTGCATTGGGCTACCATCTGTAGGTCATCCAGGGAAGGGCCATGGTGCTAGGTGGGCAACTCACATGGACCTCAATGTGCTCTTTTAAAGTGAGACTGAGTAGGAAGCTGGAGCTGGAAAAGGATATAGAAATACTGAGAGAGGCTCAGAGAGATGCAGTAAAAGAGTAGATCATTAAGTTAGAGGCAGAATTAAGGTGAGAKTGCAAGGGAGGGCAAAGACTCAGATGAGGCTTTCCATCACCCTTCAGATCCTTCAACAGGCTTAGCTACAGATGGGAAAACAAATAAACCAACAACCTACTAGTGAAAAATGGCTCATGAAGAGCTGTGGGGCCCTGCCCGGGGATGGCTACACCAAACATGTTTTTGTAGCTTGGCAGCTTTCAGTGATAGTTAGTGATTCAGCCGATTCGCTTGTTCCAATAACATCTCTAAAAGTGAAAATGTTCTTGGAAATGGTAAATAAAACTTCATTATGATGACAGATAATGCATTAAAGTGTAACAACAGTTTGTATATTAGATTCACTAGATGGTAAAATGAGGGTCATCCATCCAAATCTGCTTTGATAGGTACTGGGCCCTAAGCCTGATCCATTTTAGCACTCTAATGCAGCAATGATGAAAGCTGATTGAGCTTTGGAAGAGCTGAGCATGCTTTGCTTCCTTTTTTTTTTTTGGTGGGAGACTTACCAGCTGAGCTTATATTGACTGCACATAGAGCAGCACTCAAGCTCTATATGCMTAAGAGATCCAGGAGATGGAAACTCAGACGGATACAGACCTGATAGTCCTCTCTAGACACAAGGCTCRTGAGGAAGGAATACCTCTTTGGAGAAGACAATTTAATGGACAAATTTTCATGTTTCCATACTAATGATGGTGCAGTTCTCTCTTTGCAAGGCTGAGAAGTTAGTGTGCAGGTGAGGGTCTGCCTCAGCCGAGCTCAGCGCTSCTGCAGGGCAGCTCAGGGAGGGAAGATCCAGGGCTGAGCTTCAGTGGTCTCCTCCACAGAGAKGGCATACGGATGGAGGCCTCAGGTGAGGCTGGTCAGGGCCATCAAGAACCACTGGTGTCCTCAGAGCCCTGACAACTCCTTGTTGCATGTTTTGGCATTGCCTAAACATTAGTTTGTGTTCAGAGCCTTATAAACCTTTCCTGACACAGGGGAACAACTTGAGCAGAGTGGAAAGTCTCCGTCGTGGTGGTTAGGACATGCTCCAGAAGAAAGGGGACATCTGACCGCYGAGAAGGTCGTGGCATGTCAGTGCACCCAAGCCCCTGGCGTCTTCTCCCCCGTCTGTGTTTCCCAAAGCCGGGCGATGGCCGGAGGTCTGCTCCTGCCCCGGCCTTGCWGGAGGGCATCTCTGGGGTCCCGGTGGGCAACCGCGCATCTCTTCTCTACGGATTTGGACAACTGGGCTGCCAAGCTCTTTGGCACTGTCAAAAATGCATCGCGTTAGAGCATCTGTGGGAGGTGATGGAGGTGGTTAGAGAATAAGATGYGTTACCTCTTCCCCCAAAAAAGCGAAAGGTGAAAATCCAAATGCATTTTTGTTTTTTGCTTAGACATTAYAAAACCTGTCATCTAAGATGACACTTGTTATTTTGTATACCTTAGATGTTCATTGCTTGTGGAAGAAGCTGTCAGTTAGTTAATTATGTAGATATTCCTAATTATGCCTGAGGATAATACCAAGGACAATTGAAATGAAATTACTGTAATTTTATATCAAAAATGCCTCTGCCTTTGAAATGATTAACGGCTGTRTGTAAATAAGATCATGTTTTGATTCACTTTTCCATGGAATTTTGTTTTCTCTAGCAGAAGATGTTAATAACAACATGAGGAAATTGAACATCAAAGTTTTACTCGGAGGCAATAAATCAACATATAACAAAGGTGAGGGGTTGAGCATAATGAAAATATTTCCAAAGATAATTACAAGTTAGAGGTATGTATTGATTGAGTGCGAAATCTCATCATATAGACAAGGCTGGATTCACAATGAAGATAATCAGGTGAAGAACTGCTTGGTGATTCGAAACAGAGAGTCTGTTGAATACCCAAAATAATTACCATGGTGTGTCTGCAGAGTGGTACAATATACTCAGAGTCAACCAACAAATCTTCCTCCAAATCAAGACTATAAGCAAAAGCAGCCAATGACAGAAATTTGTCAAGCTGTCATTCACCAGCACCTTCTGCTTCAGGATGGTCTGTGCCAAGATCTGCAGCTCTCAGGCTGGAATTGGAGAATGATGTGTAGTGTTTCACATAAATCTGGATGCACCAGCCCAGACTCTGGCTCCATATGCCCATTTGCAATAGAGCATGGAGCCAAGGACATGCCTGGGAGGCCAGAACTCAACCCTTGCAGTTTTGGAATATTTTTTTTTAGTGGGAAGAATCTGTTTGATTGCAAGTATAGACCTGCTGTTTATGACTGTATAATGCCAATGTTAAACATGCAGAAATAAGAGATAACAGAATGTGACAGTAAGCACAGTAGAGTGAATCATCTGAAGAAAACCGAGCATCTTTCTCTCCTCATTGAAGGCTGGATTGCACAGAGAGGCAATCACTGCTCAGGAGCACAGACCTTCTGATGATACAMACAAATGCATGTAAGTCAATCCATTACGGTTTACCCCCTACCAGAGGARCCTGCAGCAGCCTGAAGCAGCTATAATTTGGTTATCATTTAGTCTGAAGCAGTCGGCCAAATCCRCACAGGGCTGTTACCAGCAGGTACCCCGTAATTTGCGGTGCGCAAACTGCTCTAATGCCTCTCTCCTGCTCTCGGTTCCAGGATCGCGGGCTGGCGCCGCGGGGCCGGGCTGCGCTGCAGCCACCTCGCCTGGGTCGCCGCCGCACGCCAGGCCCGTGGCGGGGACGCTGGCCCCGCGCCGCTCGCCTCGCGGCCCGCGCTCTCATCCTGCCATAAGCYGTCTGAGCCTGATCTTGATTAACTGCTGACATCATCGTTCTGCAAGGATCGTTTGGCTCCCTTGCCTAAGCATGAGCTAGTAATGAAGCCCCTGTGAAAGGCAGTTTTCAGGAGGGGATGTTGAGCTGTGTTTGAAAGACAACTAAGTGCTGGCAAACTATTTCAGTCATCTCATTAAGTCYGAATAAACATGAGAATTTAATATTAATTTTCATATATCCAAATCAGAAAGCAGCAAAGAAGAAAACAACATAATCTGATTAAACAAATTAGGATCATGCTGTTAACATTGCCCTTCAGTATTTATTTATTTTTAGCTGCAATGGCTTAAAAAAGACTGAAAAAACAAGTCCCGCACATGTTACCTAACATCTAATTTCTGGTTGCTCCTTTCAAGGAAGCACCCAGCTGTCAGAGTGGATAAAAGTGCTTATTCCAGCTTAGGTTTGCCCATCTGCTTATGAGTTTTTACGTTAATCCTGCTCCAAACTCTGGTTGAGGTGATGACATCTGGGCTGAGGATGGTCCCTTGCTTTGTAGCAGGGTCCCACACACGATCCCACCCAGGCCAAGACCATTCCTGCAGCCTCCCAGTGCTGTCACCAGCGATGGCAAAATCAACATTTAACAGCTTTCGAGTTTATCGTGGAAATATTTTCAGAATAAAATCATGGGAGCAACTGAAAAGTAAAAGTAGTCTGCAAGACAGCAGATATTTTAGGTCCATATATTTTCAGTTGTCAGCAATGATAGGCAGAGGAGTACCAAAAATGTGACCAAATTATCCAACCTTTAAGCATGCTTTTTCTTAAGATTTCCACCATACTTCCTACATGCTTTCCTGTGAGCAGACAGAAAAGTCCAGTCACATTCCCCACATAGCAGAGAAGCAATTTTGTCCCTGGACTGACTCCAGATGTATTTCCAGGGATGAGTCTCGCTCAAGGACCAAAGCATCTTYCCTGGAAGCAGTTCTGCGGCGGCGGTGCCCGTGAGTCTAGGTTATCCACACACCTACCTCTAGGTTGCACCCTTGACTCCCAAGACGACTGCCCTGTTAAACTCCAGTATGGATCACCTRTCAAAGCCAAGAGGAGATGGTACTGTAAAAGGGATAATGCTGTTTTAGAACCACTGTGACTCTGCCTTTAGTAGCTCTGAGGTATGAAACCGGGAACTGCATCAGCTCCCAACATCTCCCCGGCCTCAGCACAGGGAGTTAGTAATGCAAATAATAGATGTTTGCATGATTTTGGCTTTGCAAGTACGGCAACAGGCCAAGCACACCGAGGCCTGCAGTCCATTAAACCATTTCTGCTCCATGGAGCAGGGGACAGCACACTTCTATTTCTTCATTTTTAGCAAGATTGCTGTGATTAATTTGGTTAGATTGTTTTGCAAGAATGTTTCTGGACTTTCCCTGTACAGCATCTGCAGAGATTCATTCTTCCTCTGGGATCTATTTTACAGAATATTGCACTATTTCCATAAATTCAGCGACAGCTTGATTGCTTGAGGTCATTCTTTGTACATGCTCTGATTTCCTTTTCCTACAGCCCTGTGATTAATTCCTCTTATATAGCTTTGYCTAATGTCAATGCTTTTATCCTTCTTTTGACTCATCAGTTGATTRTGTTCATATAGAAGTGAATAAATGGGAATGCAATCGGTAATTTGGAGTTTGGAAATTGCAAAGGAATTTCCAAATCGTGTTCAGAAAAGGTAGCATCTTTCGGAAGTGATTCCTCCTGCTACAGCCGAGAGCTCGAAGGGGGCTCGGGACGCCCCGGGCGCAGGCACAGCCTGCCAAATCCCAAAGGGAACCCCTGTGCTGGGCCTGCGGGGGCGGCGGGCGGGAGCGCAGCCCTGACGCGGCCCCGCGTGGGCTGTGGACAGGCGGTCACTGCGCCGGCGCCTCCGGAAACGCCACGCCGCTGCCTCCGCTTCAAACACAGAGCGCTGAATTGCGACCAGGGTATCGTACGCTTGCTGCATTAAATCCTTCCAGCTGGTGGCCATTTCCGATGCAAAGTCATTGTCTGGTAAATGCTTTATCTTCGTTGCAGAAGCTTGATTTTGGACCATTTTTTTTTGAACACATGGAAGAAAAAGCAAATTTTTCTTCTGGCTAAACTTATACCTAATACAAATAGATAAAATGGCAAAGAATGACAAAGACATCTGGAAGGCAAAGCRGAGCGCATGGCGATTCTGTCTTGCTTGGCCAGCATTTCAAGCTCTCAGTGTGACCTGCTGCCTCCCTCTTGATGAAAGAATAAGTAGAGAAGAATAGAGAAGGCTTTCACTATCCTAAACAGCATCAAACACTGAAGGAAATTCAGAGAAGAGCTTTTTGTAGGTGTGGGAAACCTGCCTGCSAGTGAGGGGTAGAAACAGCTTTCCTGAGCATTGATGATAACTCCGGGGTTGTTGGGTGAGGCACAGCAGAGCTGGCCTTGCACGATGGCAAGTACGCATCATTTTGCATTTTGTCATAAAATCTTTTATTTTCCTCTATCAACCATGTGAATGTCACATCCTTTGATTACACCAGAGCCAAGTCCTTCTCCTCTGAAATTGTTCTAGAGCCTCCAAATCTCTTCTACAACATCCAATATGAAGCCACACCTTGATGCACAACCAGGATTTTTCCACTGCCACTTCCCTGGTCCTGGAAAGTCCCTGAACTCCCAGTAGCCCAGCCAGAATTCTGCTAGAATTTCCAGATTTCTGCTAATTCTGCCGCTCTGACCTGCTCTCCCCACATTGGCGGCACTTGGCAATCTCCTCACCTGCCAATTTACAGCTCGCCCTGACCACAGCGGTGACCGTCCCATAAAGAGCGAGCGGGAGAAGAGCCCGCGAGCGAGCGGAGCTCCGTGTGCCGAGGGCAGCTTGGGCGTCCCCGGCGTGCGGGAGTGCCGGGCAGGACAGCGCCGGGCAGGACAGCGCCGGGCAGGACAGCCCCGGGCAGGACAGCGTGAGGAGGCAGCGCGAGGAGGCAGCGCGAGGAGGCAGCGCGAGGAGGCAGCGCGAGGAGGCAGCGCGAGGAGGCAGCGCGGCGCCCGTGAGGGCGTCTCGGCACACGGGGAAGCGCGAGGCGGAGCGCGGCGTGAGCCAGGTCCGGAGGAAACAAAAGAACGGAATCGCCCAGCACGCGGACGGCGGGAGGCCACCGCGGGCCGCGTCTCAGCTGCAGCGCAGGCTGTGACTCCCCAGGGCCGTTTCCTTAAGGGCAACAGATGCCAGTTAAAACCCGGGTCAGCCCACGTCACGGGACGYGGAGGGCAGTTGTTTTCCTTTCTCATCCTGGTAGTTTTCCTGTCTCATCACGGCCCTGCTCTCGAGGACGAGCACATCCCGAGCAGGCGATGCCGCGGGGACGGGCGGCCCTCGCCGACACCGGCCCGGGTTAAGGACTTGCTGTGTCAATAATGAGCGGCCCACGGTAAATATTTATGAAACACCACGTCACAGAGAAATTATAGGTTATTTAAATTTAATTTGCATCTATACTATCAAATCAGCTTATTATATAGCAGAAATGTGCCAGAATTAAATTCATAATGCACATTACAGCAATTTGAGGAAATTGTACCTTGAAGCAATTTGTATTTAAAATGCAGTCTGTGTGCATCTTCGCTTTCCTGCCGCCTGTAAATAAATTCAGAGAGCATTTCCAGTGACAGCCATGGTGTTCCAGTTGCAAATTGATGTAGTCTGGAACGAAGAACAATTACCACTTAAACAGATCCTGTGGTACTCTAAATCTCAAAACATATGAATTCCTTGGCAAAAAAAAAAGAAAAGAAAAGTAAAAAAAAAAAAAAAAAAGCGATTTTTCTTTTTCCCTTAATCGGCAGCAACATTTGTTGTCGGGTRGAAGCGGCTGTGCAGGACGGCCAGCCTGTCCACGGCCTGGGCTTGTCCCTCCCACACATCACATCATTAAATCAGTCACGAAGCTCCCCGTAGATGGGACAGTCACTGAAACGCACGAGAGTCGGCAAAACACCRTCCCGAAAAAGTTCAGTCCTCTGCTTCAACCCAAGCCTGAAGAAAAAAAATTTATTAAAAAAAAATATTTTATATATATTATATATTATATTTATTTATATTTTTATATATTTTATATATTAAAATATATATTTTTATATAAATATATATAAATAAAATTTATATATATATAAATATATATAAAATATATATTTCTATATATAAAAGGTAACAAAGGTTAATACATAAATTTTTAAAATGTGCACATTTAGCTTTACTTGTGAGGCTGCTTTAGTTTGTATATTTGTGTGTATATATGTTTATATATACACAAGCCTTAAGATGTATATATATGTAGGTAAAGGTGAAAATCTTATTTTAAACATGTGAAGAAGAAGATAGCGACGTTGTCCTGCCGCTTGGGGGGAGCCATGGAGAGGGACAAAAGATGCAGAAACACGAACACGTCTTCAGAGATGGGGCTCAAAAGTGCTGAAAATGAGCAYGCTGCTGTGGGAAGCTGGGGCACACCTACGTTAGACTGTGTCTCACTTTCTACTTCCATCAAGTTCACCCCAAATAAATTAGGTATGTGGGGGGATAAAAAGTAGATTTTCACCCAGCTGTCCGAGTCAAGCAATTCCTTTTCATAAACCACCACTGAACAGGTCTCATGGTCAGTAGTAAGCATAGTGTAACTAGGAGGTGCTTTTTCTGTAACATGATATTGATTTCAAAGTGACAGATTGAACTGCAAGATTGAACTGCAAAATTTCCCTCCGAGCTGACATTTATTTTAGCTTTTCATTTCAGGCGCTATAATGTCTCATTCTTAGTTAACAATTTGAGGTTTGCCCTTCTAGGCTACTTCCTTAAATCGTTTTCTTTCCATTTTGCGTAGCAGCTTTCTCTTCCCTTTGGACTGGAGATAAGCTTTGGAATGTTGGAATTTCTTTGGGATGGAGGTTGCTTTTGCAATGTGAAATATTTACCRGTGCTCTTCACGATCCCTGACCCTACGCTGCACGGTTGGAAGGAGCGTTCCCAGTGCCTACGTACGTTAGCAGCCTATAGACCTCTGCTCCCCGCAACCGGCTCTGGCCCCCGCGCAGCCAGACCTCCCCGCCAGGAGCCGGGCCGTGGCGGAAGGTTCTTGCTAACCCCCCTCCGCCTCTGGGACTTGCCTCTTTTCCAAAGCACCTTCGGTCCCTGCGGAAGGCAGACCATCCTCCAGCACAGCTGAACGGGGATGAGCTGATGCATTTCCTGTGCTACAGCATTGATTGGGGGCTTCATCTATAAATCCTAAAAAGCTGGTTATAGAATTTACATTCCTTCTGCATAATAGATATTCATGCATTCCTTAAATCCCCATATTCCTGCAGGGTTACTTTCCCTTTCRCTCTGAAAATCTTTGTCCTGATGGTGCCTCTTTTAGTAATAGTTGCTGTAGAAACAGTTTCAAAACCCTGGATAGAATAATTCACACCTGTCTGCAAATAAGTGCTGAATGTAACAGTGTGACTGTGAAAGAAGCACAAAACAGGGATAATGAGTCAATTGTTCCGTGGCTAAATTCCGCTTCCTTTTTGGAGCACCGAGACACTCAATGTCAGAACTGCACCCCCTCCCACGGGTGCTCTCGCCCTCCTTCTCCCGCCTGCGTTATCCGCATAAAAGGTGCAACATTTGCACTAGACCTTGGCCGTCTAGACTCGGATCCCTCCTTCCCAAYGGAGAACCCCAACCCTGCGAGGCCGCCAAGTCCTTTCTCCCCTCGCGTCCCGCAGACCTTTGCCGTGCTCTGCAGCAGGGCCTCAGGGTCCCTGGGTCCCTTGGAGCAGCTGGCTCTGCTGGCTCCTGCCCACGCGCTGAGCACRGGACTTGGCTCTGCACCGATGGCCAAGCGCCCTCGGCCTCCGAGCGYCGCCGGTGCGGGCTCCCACGGGGCAGGGTTTGCGTGATGCTCCTGGGTGAAGCAAGGTGCTGCCAGGTCAAGTGCAAAATGGCCAGCTGCTTTGCAAAAACATTTCTCAAATAGAAAACTACGCAGGAGTGCTCCATGCCTTGCACCGTATTTGCTAGTTCAGGGGGTTCAGATCGTGAGGACAGCAGAGCTTAACAGAGTCCATGTACATTTTCTCTATAAAAGGTGAGGAGGGAAAGTTCTGGCACACTGCAAATCCAAACGTGTATGTGGAATTTCTACAGTACTTGCTGCTGTGCAACAAATGTTCAGTCTCCCATCCCCAAAGCAAGTGAAAACCATTAAACTATGTATGACTGCTAATAAAGCTGTTCTGATAATTCCTCTGGCAGCACATTTGCTCCATAAGGAGAGAAGTGATGATGGATATTATGTGTGTGGAAGCTTTGTGAGTTTGAAGGATGCCTTTATTTGCCTTCAGCAGCTAAGGCCCCTGGTTACCCGAGGTCACTAATGCTGTCTTGGCACTCTGCACCGTGTAGCACAATAAATCTAGTGGCTTGGCCAAATTCCTCTCCTGTCAGACTGGGAGTCCCAAACTGAATGCCTGCGGTGGGCCACGCAATGATGTGTGACACACCGAGTTCATTTCAGTAATGGCTTCATTTCTACATCAGCGGCGTTAACACTTGTCCAGTTATCCGTCCAAATTATGCTGATGACCATACAGCTGTGGTGAATGAAATTAATTGTCCAAAACATTGGACACCTTTTCCAGCTAGGAGCTGAAGGTGCTGAACAGGCACGACTCACCCCTTCCTGCACCCGATTCCCACAGCTCTGCCTCGTGCAGGAGAGCACGGTGCGACCCATTCCCCACGGCAGACTGGAGCATTCAGTGATCCCAGGACGGGAAAACTCATTTCTGAATGAAAATTCAGTATTTTCTGTGCATCTAGGAAAGTGATGATTTCAGCTTTTTGACTGCAGAAAGTGTATAGAAAGGTTGAACCTCAGCTAATCTCTMAAGCATAGTCGCTCTGCTCTGCAAGGTATCGACAGTTAAATAGAGAATCGAAAACCTGGGGGTCAGTGCAGCAAAGTCTATTTTATTTTCACTTCTAAAATATTGAATCCAGTGAGCTATGAAAGTGAGTAATTGCCCATGCCTTTATTTAACATATGAAGTGACAAAAGAAGATGAACTTTCTGTCTAGGGACGAGACTGTCCTCTTCACAATCTGCGTTACCAAAAGCATCACCCGATCCGTTTCTAAGCTGATAGGGAGCATGCTACAGCCCGATGGCTTCGGAGCGGATTTCAAATATTAATGGCATGCGAGGAACGAAAGATAAAGATGCCTCTCACCTCTGAACAACAGAGGCACTGTGCAATACATGATAGTCAGTAATTCAGTGGCACTTTGGCATTGCCTACTTTGCTCTCATTACTGCACTGCTGTATCAGGTTCCCCAGGTCAGCAGCAGAATTACATGACAGACAGATGATTTCAGATAATTTCCCTGTATTTTTGCCAGTGACGTAGACCCATTCAAGGAGATAGACAACTTTTTTTCCCTTTTCACAAATACAGCATAAAAGACACGAGGAAGTGAAACCTGCTGTACTTTGGATGCTTATGAATAAATCCAAAAAGACAGCTTGGATCTCTCTAAACCTATATAGAGCTGTCAGCTAAAGAGAAGGAAAAAGTCAGGGAGTAGATTAAACTGATCATTCACTTTGAAGATGATTTTATCCACTATGGGATTCACCTGACCATTTCATTTATAATTTTTTAAGAGTATATTTAAAAAACACTGGTTGTTGGCACTCTTCTCAAGCCATAAGGACTGATGCCTCCCTAGGAGCCTTGGAAACAAGGACACTTAGCAGCTTCAAAGACTTTTGTTCAATCTCAGAGCTGTCAGAACAGCATAAACTGGAGCTATATTCCTGGAGTTTTTCCCTTTGCCTATTGCTTTCAAGACATTTCTCATTATGCATTCTATTTTGTACACTGGAGACCTAGTGCTTAAAAACTGGTTTTCTATTTCACTTAACCACATGCACATGCACACTCCTGTTAACCCTAAGTAAATCTCATTTTAATCTAATAAGCAAAACTTTTAGGACCAGATACACAAAATAAATTGCACAAAATACTGCAGAGGTTCATGGCAGGCCAGGTCATAAGTAAAGTGATATATTTTGTTGTTGTTTATAAGTTCAGCCCCAGGGTAACCACACTCTTATCAATCCATAGGAGTTACTGAAACCAGCTTAAAAGGAATGACTGCAGTGCCGGCCCGGAGACATTCGTCACACCACGCGTGGCCTCAGCGGGATTAGGTGCAGGGGGTGGCCGAACAGAAACGCTCGTAGCCACCTCAGTGCATGGACGTGAGCCCAGAGAATCACGGACAGGCCTATTGGCACTGGAGCAATGGAGCCCATTTTGCTCTACAGTAGCTTTACTTCTATATGCATTTGCTCTTGAAATAAATATCCTTATCCTGATGAAGAGATGAAGCTTTCACCAGTCAGCAGCAGAGGAATTTCTCCTAGCAGTGGCACTGAAGAGGTTGGAAAGGCCAAGAGAAGTGGAGAGAGTATTGCTCAGAAAAGGTTCAAGATAATTGAAAGATGTCTGCCGTCGGGAAAAATTAATAACATTATTCTCCTTTTAAAACCACAGATTTCTCYGGTGACTTTTCTTTCCTTCGAGTGAAAGAAGACCTTTGTGGTTGGTGCTACTGTAGGTCACGGAAGTGACAGCAGAGCTCTCAGATGAAAAATATGGAACACTTTAAAATTCCAGCTGGTTGTGCGTAGGGTCACTGTATCACAGTACAAAGCCTGACTATTAAAAAGGGAAAGCAGAGTGTTCCTGCAAGGTTGGCATCGCCCTTCTCAGAAGTTCTCAGCTCAGAAAGGGCAAATCTCAAGATTTGTTTTTCATAGATGCTGGTTTAAAAGCTGGGTCTTTAGCATCTTCTCTCTTCAAAGGCAGCGAGACAACCTGAGTTTCCAGTAATTGTGGATAATCACATAGCAGTAAAGGAGAAAGAGATACTCTATTAAAAGTAATGAAGGTTTATAAGCTAAAAGCTGCCACCGCCTGCTATGGGCCGACATGAAAGGCAATGCCAGGGTGGATCTGCCTGCGAGAGCTCTGCTCTGCCCSGGAGCTGCAGCATCAAGGGAGAGAAAACGGGTCCCGCGGGACGTGCTGGGAGGGACGGGCTCTGCAGGGCTCGTGCCCAGCTCTGCGCAAGCAGGGGCACGCGTGCTCACCATGGGCGAGCCATTCACCAAGCGCAAGACTTGTTCCAGCTCCTGACAGACGCTTTRCACTCTGCTGTGACGTGACCTTCCTCCTGGCTTGTGCAGGGGCTGCGGGCGCAGGTCCCCGTCCTGCCCCTTCAAAACCCTTATGCAGCAAAGCCTGGGTACCCGTCGCCCGTCCCGGGGTCCTGCTGCACTGCTTTTCACATCTGCCCCACTCTTCACGAGCAATGCCTTGATGCTTGCCTTGAGATTGCCTTTCATTTAATGTATTTCTTCACATTTTACATCACAGCACTGGTAGAGATGACACAGTTTCAGCTGTTTATAATAGATCATGTCAAGAAACATAAGAGCAATGACAGTGAACCAGCTTACACAAAGATCAGATCTAAAAGGAATTCCCCTCTGGTAGCCCCATCTTCCATGGATTTATTCATGACCTACCTCTTTGCAATCTGTAAGGAACTATACTCTTTTGCCCTTTTTTGTTATTTTTCTACCATTTCTTAGTTCCTATTCGCTTTTCGTCTCTTAGAAGACAAGTACCTTTCTGCTCCTTATTTCAGAAMATATACAGAGGAACAAGGGAAACTGCAGCACAGAATGATGGGATCGTTGGGATCACAGAGCAGCTAATTTAATTGTGGGATTTGTTGGTACCCAGGCCTCATCTTCAGAGCACTGCCAGCAACAGAAATCGGAACATTTACTGCATTTAGTGTCGTGTTGAGAGGAATGTGGATAAAAGCTGCTGGGAAGTCTCAGRAAAAGCAAAAATAACGGGGAAAGCCGGGGAAAATCAGGGTTATGCATAGTGGCCGCACATAGGATGGGGGTTTCTCACACAAAAAGATGGGAGCAGAGATGCAGCCGGAGTGAAGCRGGAGCAGAGCGGAGCTCCTGGGCAGCAGGACGTGCTTCAAGAAGAACCTAATGAGGGCGGATGCTTTAGCTGAGCAAGCGGAGGCTGCACAAGGACGTGATTGCTCTCTGCAAGCACATCAAGGGGAAAGGATCAAGGAGGGCTGAAAAAAAGCAATTTATTCCAGAAATAATTTTGGCATAAGAACAAATGATGATAAACTGGCTGTGAATAACTATATTCCTCAAAAGCATGGTCTTGACACCAGAAAAAAGTCCCTAAACATTACAGCATTCAGATTGATGGACGGCCTTCCAAGTGGAGCAGCTTCCAAGCAAGCAACATTTCTGCTTTTAACCTCAAAGAGTTCTTAAAAAGGAATAATTTGCTGTGATATCAGAGCACTAGACTCGGAGCAGGAGGGCTGCACTAGCCACAGCTTMAGCATCAATGACTGAAGAATAACTTACACTAGGTCTAGTGGGCCTAATCTATAATGTACTGAAACTGATGGCATCTTTGCAAGGTAAGTGCATAAACTTGTTGAGTGGACAAGGAACTATGCTATTTCAGCTGAAAAGTTTTTATAATTGACTGGACTCACTCCTTTTCCTATTTTTTTTATAAAGTTTGTTCAGTACATGCTTCAACAGAAATTAGATACCAAATTCATGTTTATTTATTGACTACAGTAATAGAACAAAGTGTTTAATGTTCTTGACTTTGGGAGGGCTGGAGAAGAAGTGAAATTCAAATCTAGGTATTTAAAAAAAAAAATAAACCTAGGGATTTATTTGTAGTTTTGCAGTTTGTAGGGATTTCGTTTTGTAACTACTGTAAGAATAATTTTCATAGAACTACTAAAAAGAGACAGTATCATTAAAATAAACCAGGGCATTATCTTTTTTAATCTCAGTCACAGCAGTACATTTTGCAATGAAAGTTTACGTTCTGGAAAAACTTTTGCTTTGGCTGGGATGTCAATGTGGAACTGGCATGGAGGGCCAGAGAAGTGCATTGAAAGTCCGCTTGCTTTAGATCTAAATTCTCCTCTAGCTCATAAAATTTCATAGGTTTTCTACTATTTTTCATTTCCATTTTTCTCATTTAGAGCAAACCATTTTCCAAAAAAAATCACATGAAGTAATCACAAATCTGTTTCTCCCACAGCATTCATTTTTGTTTTCTTCTTCAAGTCCTATAATCTGTGTGTGTAACAGACTACAGGAAAACAGACCAACATTCATTTACAAGTATATTAGACTTAAAAGGCAACAAAATGATCCATAAGTGCAGAAATATGTTCTATCAGCAAATGGTTGAGAAAACTGTATGCATTTGAGAAATGTGTTTGGAATTTTTAATCAAAGCCTCTGGATACATGTTCAGTTTTGAGGAGCATCTTGCAGCAACCCCCGCCATGTCTAGGGATCATGTGCAACGCTCAGCGGTGACACGGGATATTTTCTCATTTAGGCTTCCTGGCCAGGAGATCATCCCTCTTTTCCGTGGCATGAGGAGTGGGATCAGGCATGAGCTCCTAGTTCTGCATAGTGCCCAGTTTTCCATGCCCCCGAAGCCTGGCTCCTCTCTGGCCCCATATTCCGATGTATTATTTATGCCCTGGAGCATTTCCTGGTGGAACTGAACAGGAAATGCTTGAATGATTTTCCCAAAGGAATGTGCATCCATATGGGTCTAGGGGACACCTTAGGGAAAGCAGAGACAAGGAGGCACTGAGCAAAATGTGTACTGAARTGGACCCGCACGCGTGCCCCGCTCGTGCTTGCCTTGGTGCCGCCGTCGTGCTGCAGGCGCAGGGGGCAGTCCGTCCCTCGCACACTACATCCTTTCCTTACAGAACGCGTCTTCCAAGCCTTGCACCTCGGCCCTAGGCGCTTCAGACGARGGTCTGTTGGCTGCAGCACCAGCTGCCACAAGCACCACTTACGGGAAACCGCGGTTTGCCAGAACGGCCAAGGAGCCCGAGCAGAGGTTACGGGAACCAGCAGCCTACGATGACCCAAGAGGAGCGAGGACGAGTCCTCGGGGCCAGAGCCTGGAGAAGCAGCCTTGCCAGCCCCTGCACTTCATCACACGTCGCGCACTAAGCTCTGGTGTTGGACATGCCGAGGTGCAGCCCTGACCGTTGCGGTGCATGTAAACTGTCTGCTGCAACAAACTGTGTGGTGCATGGAAACTGGCTATGGCAATAAATCCAAAGCACCCTGCAAAAGTGCCCGGAGGRCCACGGAGCTGTGATCCCTTGGGAAACGAGTGCCGAGCATGYCCCTGTGGTGCCAGGCCAGCAGTCGGGACGGCTGGCGACGCCTCCCCTCGGTCTCCCCGCTGCGTCCCGACGTGGCCTTGATGTCACGGAGGATGGAAACGTCCTGTCTGCGCGAGGGAAGTGGCGAGGCGGGAACCATCCGTCCTGGTGCGTGCGGCGCCCGCTGCGATCCTGCTGCTCTGTGGGCCGCTCCCGGTCCTGCCTGCAGGAATGCCCACGGATGGGAATCCTGTGTTTTCCCCAAAGACCAGAGCTTTGCTCCCCACATCACTAATCTCAAAATTAAAAAAGTCTAAAAATATCTTAAGAATATTCTGAAAGCAAACTGGCAGGTATAAATCAAGAGATGGACACTGCAAATTCTTCTTATTACTGGTGTCAAGGGGCTTTGGTCTGGCTCATTTGGATTATTTTTATTTTAGTATAGAAGGTAAGAAAAAAAATCCCCTAGAAAATATGTGTTGATATTGAAATGAAATCCRTCAGAAGAGACACCTAAATCAAATTTACAGGCAGAACAGAAGTTTTATTAAGAACTGAGAGGGTAAAGTTTGTATTTAAAAATCCTGTTAAGTGGTAAAAAATATTTACTGCGCGTGGCAGATGTCAGTGACACTTACAAGGCGGTTCAGTGTTCTATACGGCAAACCCTTCTCTCTCCAGGGAGGTCACCCCTAGCCCTGTCCCGGCGTGTGGCYCGTCCCGGGGCGGCAGAGCTGCCCGTGGCAGCGGCAGGGGCAGGGGCAGGGGCTGGCCTGGCCTCTCGGGGCAGCCGAGGCACCGGCGGCTCCTCATGAAGCACTTTGCCCTTCAAGAGCGCTGCTGCGTGAGCGCAGAGCGGCTCCGCTGCCGCCTCTCCTCGCGGGTGAATCTGTGTTTCCCGCTCAGGAGATTCCTAAAATATTTCAGTTACAGAGATGATTCTCCGTTGGGGATTAAATAAATTACCAAGAGCTGTGCTCACATGCAATAAAGTGTACATCTCAGCTTGTCAAAGGGAGCGGGTTATTTGGATCAACGTGGGAAAAAGTAAAAGCAGGTAGATGGAAAAAAATCTCCAAGTAAAGGGTGAGACACGGTTTGATTCAAATATACTGCTTCATGCTCAAGAAAGGGCGGATGGAGGATYTGGAAAAATAAGACTTCTTTCTCCTTGGCATTTGTTTGTGACGGCTGGGGAGGAGGCGGCTGCTAGAGGGCTGCAGGACGGTGGGAGAGCAGGAGCACAAGTRCTCCCGTGGCACGGGGGTGACCACAACCTGGCACACGGGCTCCTTCCTAGAGGAGGGATCAAGCCCTGTGGAGACGCAGTAGGAGCCACTGGGCTCCTAGCTAAATCGTGGTGAATTCTGCACTCCAAATACGGGGATGTCTTGCCTGGATCAGCTCTTCCTTCTCGGGCAGCTCACACATCTCTGCAGAGGTTCAGCTTGCCAGACGATTTCCCTCGCCCAAAAGGGCTTGCTTGAAAATGTTTTCCTTTAGCCTCTCTAAGTTTCCTATTTACTTCTTTTCCCAGCACTGGGGAGCACCATGATGATATCAGTCCCTGTGCACACCCTACCAGAGAACTATGAAATGTGAGCATTAATAGAGAAGTTTTTAGCAGAAAATTCTGAAAATKACTAAATTGGAGGCTCCTTGGAGGGTGTGATGGAAAGGCAAAAATTGGCCTCGCATTTTATGTTGTTCTGGGTATCCCGYGGCAGCATCCCAGGGCAGGTTGGCCCCTCCGAAGGGGACGCAGATTCCAAAGGGCCTCGATTCCCCATGGCGTGGAGGGTCGACCTCGCGTGTTCCTCGTGTGCTGTGTCCCCGGGGGGACACGTGGGCAGCAGAGATGCCAGCAGCGGCTCCCGAGGAGCAGGTAGAAGCAGCGGGTGGCCGCGCGTGGCCACGTCCCAGCAGGGTGTCCCCGCAGCACCGCCCGTCGCCTGCTTGTTCCAGCGCTTTTCCGCTCTCTCTGTCCCCCTTCTGCTGCCACCCCACCTATGCCGGCTTGTTTGTTTGCAAACAAGGCTGAGCACCAGTTTTCTAAAACACTAATTAGCTGATAGGGTGCTATCCACAGAGAAGTTATAAGTGGCAGAATGATGTAGCAATGCAAGAGAGCATCAATCTTCCTGMAGTGCTAAATCCACCCACACGAACGGTTAAGACAGACTCGGGAGGTTGAGCCCACGAGTTAGTGCGGTGTCCTCGCAGAAGCGGATTCAGGAGCTCCACGCAAACAGCYTTAAGTGAGCCAACAAGATCGAGGTTGGGAGCCAAAATCGCCCTCTCAAGGCTGGGTGGACACTGCTGTGGCTCGCCTTGGTCCCAGGGAAGAAGTAAAGGGAGATGAGCACTAACCAGGGTTGTATTTCTGAGGTGTTACCAACATCTGGTGCTTTGAAACTACCCTGAAGCATGGAAGACGCCTCCAGAAGCATGACAAACATTGTGACAGCTGGCACAGGGAATTGCTCTTCCTTCACTCCAACAACACCGAATCCCAAGAGTCCTTATTTTCAGGGTCAATGCTCAAAACTACTTCCTTTTAGCACTGAACGTCCTGATGGGCCGCAGAGCCGGGCAGAAGAGACACTGTTGGTGGCTGCTGGAGGAGAGGGGCAAGATCAGAGCACTGCCGGTGATGGACACACTTGAGAAGAAGAGCTCTGCTCATACACACGTGCCATGGAGCTGTCACAGCACTCTGTCATTATGGCATCCAGCAGGGAAAGTGGGAAAAATAAAAATCTTGTGTTTTCAAATATAGAACCGGATGCAGCCCTGGATGCCTCAAAATTCACAGATCTCCAGAAAGAAAATTGAGGAAAAATCAGCCATATGATACGAGATGTAAGGAGCTGCTTCCAAGCACATCCAACATAAACTCAATGGACGCACTGGAGAAGATCAGAGGAGAGACCTGGCAGGGAACAGTCGTGCACAGAAGGGTTTCATAACCCGAGTGGCTGGAAGCCGATGTTGTACAAACTCACCTTGGCCATGGGATGCAGTTTCCTTGGGACCAGCTTCCCCAAGAGCAGAGGACAGGCCACAGCCCGGATCCGGGGAATTCAGCCATTGAGAGCGTCGGGAGCCGCTCACCTTCACCCAGCCCGGCGGCCCAGCCCACATGGCACCCAGCTGACCAGCGCGTCCCCGCATTCGTTCATTTTCTCTGTAAGAAAAACCACCCTGTTGATGCAAAAGCACTTGCAGGAGCGAGAGACTGATGAAGAGATGGTGAGCTCTACTTTTTTTCACTGAGTTAGTAAGGAAACATTTCTTTTTTCCTTAATATGGAAAAGAAAACCACACTTCTAAACTGCCAGTAGTTACAATACTTAGGTAGCTGCAGAATCACTGGATCCCTGAAGGCTGCAGGGACCCAGGAGGGCTCCAGCCCAGCCTCTTGCTCCASTTAAATCAATGCTCAATTCTGAGCTGGTTTCCCAGGACTTTGTCCAGGAAGCCTCAAAACACCTTTCCAAAGGCCAGAGCTTCATTAAGGTGCTCGCAGGAAACCTTCCTGAGGCTCAAAATGTGCAGCAACATATCAGCATCAAAGAGCAGCTCTCCAGGCTCCAGCCGGTAAGCAAACTAAAAAGGACTGAATTAAAAAAGAAAAGCCTTTGTTAAGGACACGTGTGCTCTGGAACTGCAATCAGACCACCCCAAAGTGGGAGAGCTTTAGCAGGAAAACTAGCAAGTACATCTCAGACATTAAGACAATGCTAGATCTTAATGCCTGAAGCAAAGTTCTTTCTTGGAGGAAAGAGAGATGATWCATTTTGCTTGACCTTATTCAGGGGATTTTAGAAAGCTCTTTTTTTCTTGACTGGTTAAACAGCTTCATTTTTGTTTTGCTTTGCACTCTTTTAGTCTCTTTTTGTCTCTTTATTTCTTTTTCACTGTTATGGAAAGTTAAAAAAAAGACTACGATAGGGAGAAAATATGAAATATTAGGTAGCAGTGAAATTAAATCTTTCTATTAAAGTAAATAAAACTAATCATTTCTATATATAAACTAAACTATCCATGAAAASTTCTCATTTTCTTTATAAATCTTTTCTTCATTAGTAATAATACTCAATAAGCTCAATAGATCCAGTAAAAAAAAAAGAAGTATAATAAAGTATTATGTATTCTTATCACAAAAAAAATCCCCTCTCAGGGTCGCGATCCAGTGTTGCCACCCCCACTCCTGTCTAAGCTGGGGCCTCCCAAGGCCTCCAGGCCCTGTCAGCACTTCGGCTGTGCACCTGGGCTGTCCCAGAAAYGGCTCCGCTTGTGCCAGCGCTCCTGAGAGCAGCCCCAGGCCGGCCGCAGCCGGGGTCCTGGGCCGTGCCYGTGCCCGGGGGGACCTGGCCGTGCCCCTGCTCGTGGAAGCCGTTCCAGGCACGCGGMTCCAGCACCGCGCACGGGCCCTGTCCCGGCTCCTCGCGCCCCTGCCCTTGTCCGCGTGGCAGCCGCGAGGCGAGGRACGCTGGGCACACAGTTCTGTAACATACGGCTACAGCCGAGGTCGCCCGACTGCCATTACGGACGCTGTTTGCACCATAACTCACCCGTACAGACGGCTTTGCCTGAACTTTGGTGAGAGACCCAGCTGTGTGTGCCGAGCCACACAGGCTTGGTTTGGTTTTTTGTTTTTGAACTACTGTCACAAAACAAATTGATTCGTAGCTATTTTTAGGGCTGTTTGCATGATTTAGATATAATTTAAAATAATCTGTTTGGTATGAATCTTTTTTCCCATGTAAACATAGACATGATTTTATTAACATAATTTATCTTAAGTACATAGTAGCCACCCTGGCTTATTTCATGGAATATGCAACTGTAAATAGATGCACTCAAGACTTCCTGGTGAATAAAACTGCTATATGCGCTTCTTAATGCAGAATAGGCATTAGAAAATGCCTAAAGAAAGTCTTAACCCAATTACATCGTAGTATGCAAGAAATAAACATAAGGATTTAGCAGGTTTCTCAAGAAAGGCATAACCAGAAGTAAATAAACTGTCTCAAAACATGCAAAAGATATCTATGAGAGAAATTCTGTTTCCAAAGGCAGCTGATCCTGCCGGGAGRGCCTCAGCCATAGGCAGTTCTGTATGGGGAGAGGGAGGGAATGTGTTTTGTGGGTTGTTTTTAAAGAATCTGCCTAATTCCAGTTATTATAAATTATTAGACAAATTCTGAGACATAAAAGCTATTTTAAAAAAAAAACCCACACATTTTGCATTTGTTTTCCTTCACATCAACCAAACAAAATTTAAAGAAGTAACCTTGATAAACATCTATCGCTTCCAAACACTGATCATTTTCCTCTTATCTGCATAATTTAGGCAATTGCTAAAATGCCCAATCATTATTTTCTCAGAACTTACTTACAGCTACTTAGCAGGAGCAGCACAAGAGGGGAGAAGCATCACTTTAAAAAAAGAAAAAAGAAAGCTGTTTGAACCTGAATGGTGGCTTTCTGTGATCATATGAAACACTGCTCAGGAATGACCCACTGGTCCCAAATCTCAGTGCAAAGCAAGCCAAAGCTGGAATAGATACGTATATACACATATACCCACATATACGTACACATACAGCGGCTCCTTGTGGGGCGGACGTTCCACCGGTGGAGGAGGCAGCTCCACCGGCGTCAGCTCTCGCACCGCGCTCGCCGTTCGGCAGCAAGCGGCTCGTGGAGCGGTGAGCCGCTCGCCCCGCTCGCTCCGCTCGCAGCTCCTCTCCCCGGCTCACGGAGCTAAAGCAGACCAGGAGKGGAGACATAACCTGCATAACTCTTCATCATGACAACCATTTATATGAGTGCAGCAGCTCGCTGGAAGCAGGAAAGGGAGATCAATGGGTACTAAACACATTCCACCTTGTTTCACTGTATTCTGTCTCCGGACAGAGCTCCAGGCAACCCTTTCTGGCGGGGCTGGCACTGGGGCAACCCCATTTATCTCAGTTTCACTCAGATAGATTTTATATTCCTTCAGCAGCAGCATGCGATGATACGTGTGTGTATTTATAGTTAACTCACCTATACATGCAGATAGATAGGTATTTAAAGTTTAGCACTCCATAATTTATTATTTCCAAGGTCTCAGGAATGCTACCACACACGGAGGCTGCTGGCAATCGGCACAGGACTATGCCATCTTATAAACCAGGGGTGCTGGGGAAGCAGGAGGTCCCTGGGCATGGCCGTGAGGATGGAGGTGGGACATCAGTGATGAATGWCCCCAGCCCCAGGCAGACACCCTCACACCAAAGATGAGGTTCCATGGAACAAAMCCAAAGATCCGCACTGAAAACCACTCCTGGCAGCGCCTAATGCTCCCGGCAGCGTGCGCAGCTCTGAGCAGAGGCG
Organism: Eudromia elegans; assembly: GCA_003342815.1. NCBI lineage: Eukaryota > Metazoa > Chordata > Aves > Tinamiformes > Tinamidae > Eudromia > Eudromia elegans. Next base: position 370,859 of record PTEX01000023.1, read on the forward strand.
GGAAGTTTATAGCCAGGTATGGATACTTCTCTGCTGAGTCTGCAATCCCAGCTTTGAATAAATTAGTGAAAATTAAGCAGTCAGATCTTAGCTCACCTGAATCACTAGCTGTATGTTCCAATCTGCAAAACTGGGTGGAATTCTGGTCTCTGCTGTGGTTATCATTAAAGGTGGAGCTTATTTTCAAGACATTTCTAAATCTTTAATGTAGAGCATACTCTATACATATTCTTTTATCACAAAAAAATGTTGTTTTAACTGGAAATTCTGCCATTTTCATTTAGTTTTCTGCCTTTGAGCTCACCGTGACATGGTTCTGGCTTTAGTTTTCACTAGGAAAGAACCCGTATTTATTTCCATTTCCCGTTCACCATCCTTTTCCCGTCAGTGTTTTTGGGCTCACCTTCTGAATAAAACCCCRCACCAGCAGCAGATTCTCCTGCCCCAAGAGGGCAGCAGAGCAAGAAAGGCCCCSGCTTGGAAGGGCACCAACTGCAGCGCTCTCCAACCACCCCCTGCCGCCTGGCACCTTCCTCCAAACCTACTCCATGAGAGACGGCCAGGGCTCGTGCGCACTCTTGATTACTTAATTCGACTGAGGACTGGAGCTAATTATGACAAATCAGTGGCTTCGGTCCCAGTCTAAGGGCTTGGCACGCAGCACRGAGTGGTTATTTCTCCCTCCCTCCCTCTGTATATCCATACTCTACATCTTCATTAAGACAATCGAATGTGAACGAGGTGGGTATGTAAAGGCCACTCGCCCTTGACTCTCTCCAGCGCAGACAGGGATGCTGTCAAGCAAATGAGTAATCAGCCAGACCCACCTTAAATTTAAAACTGCAGTTTTTATTGCAATGTGTTCCTCTTCATCCTTCCTAAAATTGGGCCCTGAGGCTAACAGGAAAGGACACCTTTTTGGGGGGAGGAAAAAATACCATAAACTTTAAAGTGTTGAGGATAATTTCTGAAGCCTCTAGTCTGATCTGATTCTAAATGAATACGCTGGAGACTTTCCACTGATTTAACAGAAAGTTATGATTCAGGCAAATTTTCCCGCTGCAGTTAAACATTTGCCAATCAACTACAGGAATTTGTTTAAACCTTCTTTATCCTCSTCTTGCGGAAGAGCCCCCGTCGAGGCGAGCGGGCTGAGCAAGCAGCACGGGGTGCTTTTAGTTCACCCAAGCAAAACTGAATTTTCACATCTGTCGATGTTTATATCAGATACATTCCATTTTTCATTTGTGTATACTGAGCATTTTAAAAAAGCAAACCAAATCTCCTCCAATCTTTTTCAGGAGTAATACACTTATTTCCATTTCCTGGCTATAGCAGATAACCTGTGAGAAGTGTTTTATTCAATCTCGTGTACGGAACGTAAACACAGTATGCAGAAAAAAGCATCCTCTCAGAGCCCCCCAAATGAAACGCGCTGTCTGAAGCAAGACCTTGTCAAAATTAGGAACATGATAATTGCACTGAGTAGTCTTGGTAATCATGGTTGGGCATTAGCCTGGTTGCACAGGACTGCAAGATTTTAACCAAACTCTTCCGTACTGGAAAAAAATCTTGCATGTGGGCCCATCTCAACACATAAAAAACTAATGGAATATAGATGTAGATGACTAGATAGATAGGTATATATGTGACACATACGAAGCAAAGCTAAGAAAATATGGCCTATTCTGTGAAATACTTAAAAGATTCAAGAGATCTACCTTTCTTTGACTTTTAAGATATCCACACTTAAAATGGGTCTATCCCTCTGATATTTAAAGCCAATTGATACACTGGAACAAATACCTTTAGCCTATTCTGGGCACTTCTCTCTTCTGGACGGGTTCTGCAAACTCCACGGAAGACAGTGGAGCAGAGGGGCGTTCGCGGTGAGACAGGGGGCGCTGCAGGCGGTGCCAGTGCCGGCACTCGGAGATGCGGAGCGGCAGCCCAACCAGRGCCGACACGGCGGGGACGCGCAGCGCACCCGCCCGGGAACCCCGCCACACGGCCCCTTCTGGCGCTAACTCCTCTCATAGAGCCCAAACGCACCCCTGGGAATTCAGCAAAGGGTAAAAAAACCCTGTGCTGGAAACCATGGAGAGGCCTCTCCTGCGGGAGGGAACCCGGCTGCGCTCCGGCAGGGCCGGAGGCGGCTTCAGGAGTCGCGGCGCGTGGGAAGCGAGATGGGGTCCCCTTAACCACAGGGACGTGGGAGAGGGTTTTAAAGGAGAGCAGGAAAGCATGAAGAAATTAAATTAAAAGATGAGCGCTCCACGCAAAGGACACGGGCTGCTGCTGGGAAGGCGATGTGCTTGCAGGAGTGTAATCCCATAACTGCTGGTAGAACCGCAGTTAATTAAGCTCCAGCGCGGTTTATACTTTTGCACACTGACTAAACCTATTGATTTAATCTTGCCATGAATGTATCTTTCTGTAAGTCATTCTTTTTCCTAATTAAACAATTCTTGTATTACGTATGAGTATAAAGAATAAATTACTTGCAACTACTGCTATTTCCAAGCTTAATCAATATACTTGCTTGGCTATTTTATAATTTTTTTTTTCATTTAGCTGTTCTGATCTGAGAAATTCTCAACCTCAGAGTACAATTTTGTTCTTTGAAAAATGACACTTCTATTAACATCTGCCTGGTCTTTCATATATTGGAAGTATCTTGCTTAGCATCATAACAAAAAACAGAGCTCTTTTCCTCCTTGAGCAAGGAAACCTAACAGAGGACAACTGGTCCAGCAGTAACTACAGAGGGTAGTAGACATATATATATATATATAAAATATATGTATATATATGTACTCTGACATAAATATAGACTCAATCCCAGAGGCTCCATTGCCAATGAGGGAGAATTAACGCAGCTGAACTTGCAGATCCCAGAAAGACTCCAGGTTGGTAGATACAAAATCATAGTTAATCCATAATTGGAGTAGCTTTGATCCTGATATTACCAAGGTCAGTAGACATGGTACTTCCAACARTCTTTCAAAGGAAAGGCCTCTTTATCACAGCATTGTTATTCCATCCATCAGACCAATCTTCTCCACCAGATATCAATATACAGTCCATCAAGAACAGGATATTGAAAATAGGATTTCTCATGTTTCAGCAATATTGTCTTGGCTGTTTTTTAAAAACAACAAAAAGAACTATGCTTTCAGGAGTGGAAATCAGAGCAGAAGTGCTCAATATTTAACCTTGGGAAGGTGGTCCCTGCCCAATGCTCCAAGAGCCCATATTAATTTCATGTTCCTGGCTCCATCCACCACTTCCCTTCTTCCTCAGTTGCTCTGTTGTCTCTGCACGTTTGGCGGGACGGGACGAGTTCCGTCAGTGAGGGCCGACTGGGGCTGGCGGCTCCCAGCCCCTGCGCACCCCGGCGCATGTGCCCGTGTCGCAGAGCTGGGCGTGGGGGGCCACGCGTGGGCGCTGCTTCCCATTAGGGGACAGCGTGGCGACACAGGGACTTCTGATGCGCCCAGCATGGGTATGATAACAGAGACACGTCGAAAATGAGATGCACAACTCTACCAGCACCGCAGCRTTGCTGAGATACGCTGTTGTCTTATTTGCAGCTGGGTAGCTTGCCTTCCTAGACTGTGACTAAATCACTGAATCTGAACAAAAGTCCTTGCTTTAAAAGTAATGCTTTCAAACAAACTTTACTTTGTGGGCTGGCTTCAGTAGTGACTGTGACAGAGTCCTAATGCCTTTAAGGGAAAGACCTAACACATTAATTATTACTATTGCTATTTTTGGATTTAGTCTCCATGGTAATAGCACAGTTCTTGATCATGTCGGGGGAAATTTGGGTTTGATTTCTGTGTGATGGGTTCAGGTTGATGATGTTAATGCAACATKCAGAGCCTCATAAGGCTTCCTGTAAGATGCAATATGCAGATTTTGTCTGTAATCTTTGCGACAGCTCCTAGGAAAGGATAATTTTTAGAAAAGCAGGTACTTCTGATGTACAGATTTCAAGCAATGGAGTGACAACTACAGCAACAAGCCCAGGGCTTGGTTCTTGCAAGGCTGTTTCCTTGTGTTATGAATTCCTAGCCTGGGCTTCCCCCGAGTAGATCTAAGTGCTCCCTTGCCTACTATTACACAGAGTCCTTCCTTAACAGGAATAAGCATAAACACGYGGGCACCAGGATCACCTCTTGGCTTCCTCCGGGATCAGACATTTAAACYGAGTTCCTCCTTCTTCCATCTTTCTCAGGCCTCATTTCAGTGGTGTTTTTGCTGCAGTTGCTGCCCATATTCCTTCACCATGCTCACCTGCACAAACCTTTCACCAGGGAACAGAGGAAGCAGAAGCAGCGGAAAGGCCCCGTGGGTGCGAGGCTGCAGGCTCCGCAGGGACCGTGGGTTGGGGTGGGGGACCCGATGCAAACCCTCCCGCGGGAGCTGCTCGCACTCGCGCACAGCCCGGCTCCGAGTGTGCCGCGGGCCGCGCCCTGGCCGGGAGCTCTGTGCTCAAGGGAGCTGCCGGGGCGAAGCCGCTGCCTCAAGAGCTACCTAGGGGTGCTGAGAGAATTGGACCTSTGCTGCTAAGGACAGCTCAGTGAATAAAAGGCATTCTAAGATATATTCATTGTGATCTCTGCCTCCTGACAACGTAATTCCTTCTCAGGAAAAAGGGAATTTATGGCGGTAAGTTATTCTCATTTCTTTTCCACTCCCTTATCGYTGCGTGTTGCAGTAGCACAAACAGGGCGCGCCCTCCTGCCTCCGTCCCCGCAGCGGCACCTCCGTGCCCCGTGGGCCCGTCCTCAGCAAGAGCTGCTGCTGAGGAAGCAAAGTGCAGGTGGGGAGAGCCTGTCACGGACAAGCAGAGATGTTTCCATTTCTTCCTCCTCCACGTAGCCAAGGATATATTAATCCCCCCAAGCCCAAGTGTCTCTGTGGAGGTTCCCATCCAGGCAGAGTGAAATCCTTTCCTCATATGAAYATTGGGCATTTAAATCCGAGCAAGTTTCCTGGGCTCCCTCTAGAGTCTGCAGGGAGGAACGGGCAATTCGCTGTCATCCCTCGGGTTACAACCTGCCCTTTCCTGTTCCCATTTCTCTTTGCCAGTCACGAATAGGGCTCAGAGGGGCCTTGAGAGACTCGAGTCCAGCTCTCAGGTGCCTGCACAGAGCTCGCCCGCCCTCAAGACCTGCCTGGCTGCCCAAGCCCCTGCCCAGTGTCCAACCCCGCGCTGCCACAAAGGGGCTCCTTGTCCCCTCTGTGGGGTCATGGCCATTCACATGGGTGCTAATGACGCCCCACGCTATGAAGCCGGCCGCCCACAACACTCGCACAAGCCTCACCATGGCCTCCACTGTGTGATGACCACCAAGCCCTGCCCGAGCAATCCGGGCTGCAGGGAAGAATGGAAAACAGCTTTAAAAATAACAAAGAAAGTGAACGGGTGAAGAACACCGTGACATGAACACTTAGTGCTGGAATAGCCATCATTAAAGTCTGGGTTGAACTTTAAGAYGTAGCATTCACGGCATTGCTTTTTATTTAATAGAAAACGTGTGGTAAATCAAACCATAGAGCCATGAAAACTGCTGTAAAGTAACAGAATCTGGTCGCAGAGGGGGAGCCCATTGGAGCTCTATGCCTCCTGTSCACAGACACTGAGCATTGCACCAGCCCAAGCTCAGAGCGGCTGTGGCAGGGAGAAGAGCTGYTTTGTTGTCCCCTGCATTTTCTGTAAATGCGACCGTAGCATTTACATCRGCTCGAATGATGGAGGTCATCACCGGGCTGTAGGAGCAGGTCTCACAGGTGCTCCTGGCTACGGAGAATTTGTATGTTCCCCTTGGATGCTCATGTTCCTGGGAGAAGAAAACAAGAACCAAACTCTTCAGAGTTTGCACTGTGTAAGCTGAGAGGTTTTATGGATATTTTGAAGTTCACTTCCCAGAATTAGAACTAAATTTCTCAGATTGGTTGGTGAATGTCATAAAGCATACGTAGCTCATTGAAGGAAGGAGACAATATGTCAAGAAATGTGARGCCTGAAGAAGGCTTGGAAAACTCCACTGGGACAGTTTTATAACAGCAGTCAGTCTGGAAATCATCTCCCTAGGTCTGGCTGTTGAAGAACTCACTGCCCTGTGAGGTGCTGGCAGGGAAGGGATGGTAGAACCACAGAGCACAGGTCAAAGCTTGATCAAAAGCTTGCTCACAAAAGCAGTGCCTCGATTCGCGGGGGAGCATCAGGAGGGTTTTGGCTCCTAGCTCGGGGCCAGCACTTCATCCTGTGCCCACTGACCGCTCTGCCAGCCATAGACCTTCATCTGGACAGCTGCCCCCGCTGCTCTGCGCAGCAGGATTCGCGCCAGTGACAGTGYTTGCAGGTACGTTTGGCGAGTACTGCWGGGAGACACTCAGCTTGTGCACACRCTCCCCACGCACAACCTGGCCAAGGACTTTTAGAAGGGWCTTCTACAGAGCACCCTCTTGCTCACCAACTTCCCTTCCTTGGTTATTTCCTAGTCCACGTCACTTGCTTTGCAAGCAGATTGCATACGTGAGGACTCCTTACTTCATCTGTTCTAAACCAAGTTCCCTCCTGTTTCCAGAGTCTCCGTTGTGGGGTCTGCTGAACGGTTCTGCATTTATGCTGGCCGCTCCCCTTGCGGTGCTGCAAACCTTAGTGTGCCTCTTTCCACCCCCGACCGCAGAACCACGGCTGCCTTCTCCCTCACAAGGCAGCCAGTTGTGTTACCCTCTTGCCTCCACCCTCGCACCTCCTCCAAGCTGGTGACTGCTCCTGCTTGGCAGAGACTCGTCCACATGCAGCACTCAATGTGGGCGCACCAAGCTTTCCCAGAGCGCAGTACTTCCCGTTTGATTTTTCTCAACGGCACTCAGGGTGACACCCGTAACAGTGGTGATGGCTGCAGACACCTGTCAAGAGCGAGCCTGAAGGCACTCGCACCAGCACCTAAACTGCACGTGTCAGTTCTGAGTCCACAACTGGGCAGAAATGTTTTTCGCCGCGTGTACAGCGGCATGTGCACCTTCCCCTGCTGATGTTCACTGGCCGTGTTTTTGTCCAAACGCTCAGCCTGAGGGAGGTTCCTTCCCCCTCTGCACAGCCTGGCACCCYCTGCAGACAGGACGTTTCCCCGCTTGCTCCCCCTCCACGTCGGTGCCAGGCAGATGCCACTGAGGATTCTTCTTGTTATGCCTTATCCTTTGCTTCCCATCCCGCAGCGTTTCCCTCTATTTACGTACATGAACAAACTTGGATCAGATTCATGTTTAGTTTCCCAATATGCCTCTGATTCAATCYTAATACTACAGAACACTCCTGCTAAGCCAGGGATCAGGCATTTGCATTTATTGTTTTTAAGCAGCAACTCCTGCACTGTACTTCAGGATATTCTCATACTTGTAGTATCACTAGCCAAATTACCTGAATTTGTAAACTGACAGGTATTTCACATTTGCAGCATAGTAACTGTGTTTTGCATTTTAGAAGTGGAAAATTAATTATCACATTTAAAGAGCTACCATTATAGAATAATGCAGCTTGAATAATTCCCATCTATTACATTCTCCAGGTTTTTGACACCTTTTACTGTATTTCCTTTCCCACCTGCAATTTCTAGTATCTCATGAAAACACATGGGCCTCACAGAAAGGGATATTTTTTAAGCGACARAGAGGCATTACTGATTGATGAGACCTTTGGATGGTCATTAGGAACCCGAGAGGAATCCAGACATGCTGCAGGTATCCACTCATTAGGTCAGACTCTGCAGTTGCAGAGACAAGAAGTGCTGAAACCAGGCAGTTATATAACAAAGTGCATCACCTCTTGYTTTTCCATCTTCCTTGCAGCAAGGCAGATTTTGTGATGACAAAAACGTTGCTGCTGGTAATAAATACATTTTTCAGCTTTGAGATCACATTTGTTTCAACTTATACCACATGTAAAGTTTTATCCGTGTCTTGCAAAAAGTGGCTACTGTTGCACTCAAAGAGGCAGCCTTTAAGTATTGCCAATATTTTAATAAGTGTATCCAACAGKTTTTTTTCCCTGACAGCTTTTCTAAACAGGCCTTCAGAGAGATGTGGACTAAGGACCTGAGTTATTTGAATCCCACTAAAAAATCAAGTATCTCTCTCAGATCTTCAACTAAGATATAAGGTAAGAAAACAGTTGATAACTTAATTGAATTTACTGAAGACACTTGCCAGAGATGTTTACCTTATACTGTCCTGATTTTTTCAAGCAATAAAAATAGCTCTGGAGGTTTTTCACTCACGGAATTTTAATTGCACTATCTAAAACTAGCAAATTTCCACTCTTCAAAGCCTCTGCAGGACTCAGAGATGAACTGATTCAGGGATAAATATCTCAGTTTGAATAGTAGCATACACAGATAYAACAAAGGTTGGTAAGAGTGGTGGAAGCTCCACACCAGGCAGCTCCATGCAAAGCAAGGGAAGGGTGGCCCTGGAGAGAGTTTCAGATGAAGAACCCAAATGGCTGAGACTGCTGCAAAGCCAAGAAAAGTGCATGAGGACGGACAAGACAGTGCCCGGGGAGTCTGCAGAGGGGAACATGTGCAAGGAGGACAGAATCCAGAATATACTGACGAAACTGGACACTTGGGGCATAACCTGGGGGCAGTACAGCAGGGCTCAGAAAAACTCTGCAATCTCTGATAAACGCACATCCAAATCAGATTTCAGGGAAGAAAAAAAATATATCCCATTGTTTCCAAAGATCATAAGATAAAATATTATACAAAATAAGCCGAGAAAAAACGTCAGTTCAGTTTGCTCATCTTCTGCCTCAAAAGCAACAGTGCACAYAGACCATCCTGAAAAGTATTTTGCCCGTTCTCAGACCATCCTGGTGATGGAGATGACACGTGATGAGTTTGTGAAGTCTGTGCTAGGGCACTGTAAATCTCTGTTTACTGGAGATCTGTCCAAATGCACTTGGAAGTGGACAGTGCTGTGGAGAGTATGATGAAAGAGAAAGCACTCGGAGGCCATCTGAGCAATTAGGAACGCGCTGACCGAGGACCAGTGCTCGTCTCTGGYCCCTGGCAGAATCACTGCGGACCTCGGCCTCGCCACCACAGTCCTCACCCAGGGCTACRTGAAGGAAGCAGCATGGGCCTTCCTGGCCACACCAGGGACAGGCACAGAACAGACAACATACGTTGTCCCGTGACAAACACTGCAGCTCCTTCTTTTGTTACATAACATTTGGTTATGTAATCAGGCAGTTTTTGTTCTTCGAAGATACATTTTGGTATTATTTCTAAATGAGGTGATATGTTGAAATTTATTAAAGAGATAATTTTTTTTAACTGTTATCAATTTGTAAAAGGTTATAATCGACTCCAAAATTCAATTTGGGGTCACTAAATGCTTGCCAAAATCACTTAAAAAGACCTCCTGATTTAACAACGTAACAGTAACTGCCTTGCATTATAATCTGAAATATTTCTCATGTTATCTCTTTATATTTGAACTTTAAGATTGCAAGGGCAAAAGGCAACGATGCATTAAAAGATAAGCTTATTTACTGTTTTAATAAGCAGACYTCATTTTAGCCAGATCTCATTTGGTGACCATTTGTGCGCAACAAGAGTGAAAAGGTGAAAAGATTTGGGGTTTTTTGGTTTGCTTTGTTTCATTTTAAATTCTAGTGCCAGTAAAACAACAAACACTTTTAAAATAATGGCACCCAGTTTGAAACCTTGACTAATGAGGTACAGCCTGGTTTAACAGCATTGTTTTAAAGGTTTCAAAACACAGAATTAAAATGAAATCATTAACACAACATTAACCGTAGTGGTCATGGTTTCTAAAAAGCCATTAAAATGGCTACTAAAAAGGGCAGAATCACAGTGGAATAAACCCTTGACTCATTAGAGAGCATCTTCAGGAAGCCACCAAAGGATGTCTGCCAACACAGCTGATTAGTCCTCTGCCAGAGACACTTTACCAAGTGATATAGTACAGGAAAAGGAATAAAAACTTCTATAGACTCGCAGCTACTGAAGAGAGTCATCATAGATTATCTAGAAGAAAGTGATTTACGGAGCTCTGCAGTGATTACAATCTCCATTATACTAGATATGATGCTTATTTTATACAAAACCTCCACAGAGCTTTGGGCAAATAATTAAAGCAAATAATTTGTTATTCCTTGATTAATTTTTCCTTTCTTTTTATTCTCCCAGTGAAATGTCCTTGAGCTTATTGCTTTTTCTCTGTGTAAATGTATTATTCAGATTTATTCATTACTCAGATTTATTTGAAGAATACTTATATTTTAAAGCTACCTAAAGAGCAAGTCTCAGAGAACTTCAGCCTATGCCACGCCTGTTTCCTTGCCCCGAACTTGCTCCACTGTTCCCTAGGGACCAGGTATCGTCACTGAGAGGGCCTTTATCCCAGCACCACCCACCGAGGTACCTCATTACAGTTACCCACCCTGGTGGACCCCCAAACCACCCTGCGCTGAGGTWTCCGAGTGCCTCCTCACACCCAACACCCCCTACCATAACCTGCCATGAGGCCCCCATGGGGGTACCAGAGGTATTTCTGTATCACCCCCACATGCAGGTACCATGGTACAATCTCACGTGGGGGCACTGTGGCACTACCCCAGAATGGAGGACTGTGGTACTACCCTCATGAGGTGGTTATCAGCAGTACCCCATACAGCAGCACCACAGCACTACATGCAGGAACCGCATTACACCCACATGCAGGTACATGGAGCTACCTCTGCACAGTGTATACAGCGATGCTACCCCGAACAGAAATCCTGTGGCAATGCTCCGCTGTGATGCCACAGCACTATCCCCAGAGGTACTACGGCACCACCCCACACATAGTCCCGCAATGACACTCCCCTCAGGTACCACAGAACTACCCTCAAACATGGCACTATCCCACAAGCAGGGACCATTATGCCACCCCCATCCGCTGGTACCACAGTGTTACCCCACACAGAGGCACCTGGGCAGTAYTCCACATTCACGTATCACTGCACTACCCCCTTATGCAGGTACTGCTGTACTATCCCACATGCAGGTACCACAGCAGTACCCCACATGGTGGTACTGCTGTGTTACCTGCAAAGGGAGGTACCATGCCATTACCCTACTCACAGGTACCATGGCAGTACCCCACACAGAGGTACTACCATGATACCCCACAAGGAAATACCACGGCATTACCCCACAAACAAGTACCACAGTGCTATCCCTCACACAGGGACCGTGGATATACCCCACACAACGGGACTACAACTCTACCTTAGATGCAGTGACCACACAGCTGCCATTACACACAGATACTGCAGCACTACCACAAGCAGAGGTACTATCCCACTCACAGGTGGCATGGCACTCTGCCTACAGGCAGGTACCATGGTGATATCCCCAAAAACAGATACCGTGGCACTACTCCACATAGCAGTAGTGTGATGCTACCCCCTCTACAGATACCGTGGCAGTAACTCCCAGACACAGATGTTCCATGGTGTCAAACCCCCTAAGAGGTACAACAGAGCTACCCACACACAAGCACTACCCCACAAGCAAGCACCGCGAYGCTACCCCACCATGGTACCAGGACACTAACCCCACCCCCAAGTATCATAGCATTACCCCACCATGGTACTGTTGCATTGCCCTCACCCACAGGTATCACAGTACTACCCCACAGTGGTATTGTGCCACTCCCCCAAGCACAGGTACCACAGTGGTACCACCACACAGAAATACCATGTCATTAGCCCACACATAAGTACTGCAGCAGCATCTCACATGGAGGTACCATGGTGCTACCTTCACAGAAGTACCATGGCACTAGGCCACATGCAAGTACCGCAATTCTACCCCACAATGAGGTACCGTGATGACATCCCACATGGAGACATCATGGCAATACCCCACAATGAGGGATCATGGTCACAYGCTAAAATGAGATATCACAGCACTACCCCAAATGCAGCTATCATGGTGCTACCCCACAATGAGCTGTCAGGGCGATACCCCACACACAGGGACAATGGTCCTATCCATGAGGTATCATGGTGCTACCATACAAGCAGGTATCATGGCACCACCTCACATGTAGGTATCACGGCAACTCCCCACACCCAAATACCATGGTGCTACCCCRCAATGAGGTATTTTGGTGCCTCCCCACATGTAGGTACCATGGTGTTACCCACAATGAGGCATCAGGGCGCTTTCTCACACACAGGTAACATAATGCTACCCCAACTGCAGGTACTGTGGCWTTACACCACACACAGGTACCATGGCACCTCCATACAGAAAGTTATCATAGCATGACCCCACAACAAGGTATTATCCCAGYGCCTCCCCACAATCAGGTATTATGGCATTCCACCACAAAAAGGTCTCTTGGTGACACCCCAAAATGAAGTATCATGGGAACACTCCACACGCAGGTATCATGGTGCTAAGCCACAATGAGGTAGAGGGGTGCCTCCCCACACAAAGGCAACATAGCGCTACCCCACATGCAGGTACTGTGGTGCTACGCCACACACAGGTATCATGTGCCACCACACACAAAGGTACCATGGCACCACCTCACAATGAGGTACCACAGTGCTACCTCACAGTGAGGTATTATGGTGCTATCCCACATCCAGGCCATCATGGTTCTACCCCACAATGAGGTATCATGACAGCAACCGACCTRCTGGCACCATGGCATTATGSCACACACAAGTATCATGGTGCCTCCACACAGGAGGTATCATAGMACAACCTCACACACAGGGATCATGACACCACCCCACAATGAGGTTYCATGGAGCTATCCCRCTATGAAGTTTCATGGCACTGTCCGCGAGATGGGTATCATGGTGGCATCCCACAATGAGGTACCAAGTTGCCTCCACACACGCAGGCATCATGTGCACCACCAGTTCTACCCTACAATGAGGTATCATGGCACTATGTCACAACGTATTAACACAGCGCTAACCTACAATGAGTTAATGTGGTGCTACCCCACAATGAGGTATCATGGCACTACGCCACAACTTATTAACACAGCGCTAACCCACAATGAGTTAACATGGTGTTAACCCACAATGAGGTATAACGGCAATACACCACAATGAATCAACGCGGTGCTAATCCTCAATGAGTTAACACAGTGCTACCCCACAATGAGGTATAATGGCACAACCTCACACGCAGGGATCATGACAACTCCCCACAATGAGGTTCCATGGAGCTATCCCATTATGAAGTTTCATGGCACTGTCCGCGAGATGGGTATCATGGTGGCATCCCACAATGAGGTACCAAGTTGCCTCCACACACGCCGGCATCATGTGCACCACCAGCACTACCCCACAATGAGGTATCATGGCACTACGCCACGACGTATTAACACAGCGCCAACCCACAATGAGTTAACATGGTGCTACCCCACAATGAGGTATAATGGCACAATCTCACACGCAGGGATCATGACAACTTCCCACAATGAGGTACAATGGTGCTACCCCACTATGAGGTTTTATGGTGCTATCCCCGAGATAGGTCGGCTGTCGGTGGCAGCCGACAATGAGCTATCAAGTGGCCTCCACACATGCACACATCATGGTTACTACCCCACAATGAGGTATTATGGCACTACACCACGATGAATTAACGCAGCGCCAACCCACAATGAGTTAACATGGTGCTACCCCACAATGAGGTATAATGGCACAATCTCACACGCAGGGATCATGACAACTTCCCACAATGAGGTACAATGGTGCTACCCCACTATGAGGTTTCATGGCACTATCCTGAGATAGATATCATAGTGGTAGCCTACAATCAGGTACCAAGTGGTCTCCACACATGCAGGTATCATGGTCCTACACCACAATGAGAAATGATGGCACTACATCACTTCAAGTTGTCACGGTGCTACCCCATCGTGAGGTATCGTGACGTTATCCCACAATAAGGTATCATGGCACTACCCCATAACGAGGTATCATGGTGCAACCCCATAATGACTTATCAGGGTGATATCTCAATAGCAGACATCGTGGTGCTACCCCRCATATGCAGGTATCATTCTGCTATCCCAAATGCAGGTATTGTGGTGCCATCCCACAATGAGGTACCATGGTGCTACCCCACTATGCATTTTCATAGCACTACTCAACACATGGTGCCAGCTCACAATAAGGCACAATGTCACCTCCACACATGAAGGTATTACGGTGCTACTCTACAATGAGGTACCATGGCACTACCCCACAATGAGGTATCACAGCACTACCCACATGCAACTATCATGGTGCTATACCACAATGAGTTATCACAGTGCTACCTCACATGCCTGTATCCTAGTGCCTCTCCACAATGAGGTATTATGGCACTCTCCCACAGKAAGGTATCTTGGGGACACCCCAAAATCAGATATCACAGCAATATCCCACAGAGAGGTATCATGGTGCCATCCCACAATGCGGTATCACAGCACTACCCCACATGCAGGTATCACGGCGCTACCCTACAATGAGGTATCACAGTACGACTCCACATGCAGCTTTCATGGTGCAACCTCACAATGAGGTACCACGGTGCTACCCCACAATGTGTCATCATGGTTTTACCCCACAATGAGGCATCATGGCAACAATTGACCTGCTGGCACTGTAGCTCTATGCCACACATGCCTATCACGGTGCCTCCACACAGAAGGTACCATAGCATGAACTCACACACAGGGAGCATGGCACTATCCCACAACAAGGTTCCATGGAGCTATCCCACTATGAGGTTTCATGGCACTGTCCCTGAGATAGGTATCATGGTGGCAGCCCACAACGAGGTACCAACTAGTCTGCATACATGCAGGTATCTTGGTGCTACCCCACAATGAGGTAGCAGGGCACTCCTCCATAAGGAGAGATTACAGYGCTACACCACAATGAGCTATCTGGAGGATATCCCACATGCAAATATTATGGCAGCACCCCTCAATGAGGCATCACAGAGCTACACAGTAATGAAATATTGTGTTGCTACCCCCACAAGGAGGTATCATTCTGCTACCCCATAATGAGGTATTATGGCGCTACCTCATATGCAGGTATCATGACGCAGCCTCCCTCACACAGGCAACACTACTCCACCCTAGACGCAGGTACTGTGGAGCTACCCTACATGCAAGTATCAGGGCGCTCCTCCACATGCAGGTACTATTGTCACAACCCACAAGGAGGTATCGTGGTGCTTCCCCAACCACTGTCACTGCGACGCAGCCTCAATACAGATAAAATGGCGCCTCCCCACACACACTGAAGGCCACACTGTGGGGCAGGGCCAGCGGGACAGGGTGCGAGTGGATGGTCCAATCAGGAAGTGCAGTGTGCCCAGCGGCGGGGCTGATTGGCCGAGGTCAGAAAAGTGGGCGAGGCAGCATCGGGAGCAGGACTGTTGCCGCAGCCTCTAGCAGCCTCTCTCTGCTGCTGCCAGGAGGCTCCCAATGAGGGGCAGGGGTCACGTGTCGCCAGAKAGCAACGTCGGGAGCTTACGGCGTCTATGAAGGGTTCCATGCGCTTMAAAAAAAGGCATCACGGCACTCCCCCACATGCAGGTATCACAGCACCTCCCCAAAATGAGGTATCAGAGCACTACCCCATGTACAGGTATCACG
The DNA here is from genome assembly GCA_003342815.1 of Eudromia elegans. Taxonomy (NCBI): domain Eukaryota; kingdom Metazoa; phylum Chordata; class Aves; order Tinamiformes; family Tinamidae; genus Eudromia; species Eudromia elegans. The sequence continues at coordinate 386,573 of PTEX01000023.1, forward strand.
GTTCTACCCCACAATGAGATATCATGGCAACAACTGACCTGCTGGCACCACGGCATTATGCCACACACAAGTATCATGGTGCCTCCACACAGGAACCATCATGGCATGACCTCACACAGAGCAAGCATGACATCACCCCACAATGAGGTACAATGATGCTACCCCACTATGAGGATATGGTGCTATCCCCGAGATAGGTATTGTGGTGGCAGTCCACAATGAGGTTCCAAGTCRCCTCCACACATGCGGGCATGATGGTCCTACACCACAAAGAGGTATCATGACGCTACCTCACAGTGAGGTATCATGGCACTACAACACAATGAGTTATCATGGTGCCACCCCACAATGAAGTACTGTGAGGCTATCCCGCAATAAGGTATCATGGCATTACCCCATAATGAGGTTTCGTGCTGGTCTCCCACAACCAGTTATCATGGTGCCACCCCACACATGCAGGTATCATTCTGCTACCGCACATGCAGATATTACAGCACCAACCCACAATGAGGTATCATAGTGCTACACGGTAAAATAAGGCATCTTGTCACTACCCCAGGCAGGTATCATGGTGCCAGCCCACAACGAGGTACCAAGTCACCTCCACACATGCAGGTATTATGGCACTACCCCACAATGAGGTATCATAGCGCAACCCCCCTCACACAGCTAACACTGCTCTCCCCCAGAGACAGGAACCGTGGAGCTACTCTCCATGCAGCTATCAGGGCGCTACCTCATACTGAGGTATCATGGTGCTAATCCACTATGAGGTATCATGGCACTTCCCCACAATGAGGTATCATAGCGCTACATCACATGCAGGTACCATCCTCTACCCCACAATGATGTACAATAGCGCTACCTCAAGCTGAGGTTTCATGGTGGTAATCCACTATGAGGTATCATGCCGCAGCCCCCTTCACACAGGTAACACTGCTCTACCCCAGAGACAGGAGCCGTGGAGCTACCCCACACGCAGCTATCATTGCCACTTCACAATGAGGCAATGAGGCATCGTGGCGCCTCCCCACCCGCGGCCACCACGGCGCTGCCCCACACGGCGCTGCCCCACACGCCACCGCCCCGACGCAGCCCCGACGCAGATAAAATGGCGCCTCCCCACACCCGGGGCGGCGCCAGGGGTCCGCACGCGCGGGGCGGGGCCAGCGGGAAAAGGCGCGAGTGAGCGGCCCAATCAGACAGCGCGGCGTGCCCATCGGCGGGGCTCATTGGCCGAGGTCGGCGGGGAGGGCGGGGCGCGGTCCGGAGCGCGGGGCTGTTGCCGCCGCCGCCGCCCGCAGCCTCCCGCCGCTGTTGCCGGGGGTGGGGCGGCGGGCGGCGGTCACGTGTCACCGGGGAGCAACGTGGGGAGCTGAGGGCGTCTATGAGGGGCTCCAACTGCTTCAGAAAAAAAAAAGAAAAACCAGAACGGAAAGGAAAAAAAAAGGATTTCTTTTTGTGGTAGAAAACCTTCAGAAATGTCAGCTTYCTAAGAAGGGTTTTTTTTTCCTAGTAGCACATTATAAGGGAGCTAAATTGAGCATTCTGCCAAATTCCATATGTTCTTATAGGAAATTATCCCAGGGGATGTGTGAAACAGTTCAGCTTATTGTCAGCAGGAAAGAAGACAGAGGGTTTGTCTGTCCTGCGCATGGTATTGCGCTGGAGAAATATGTAAACTAATTTTAAGCAAGCAATTAAAACTAGGTTTAGCTGTGGCAGCATGGGGCCTAGCAGAAAGTCATTTCCTGCTAGAAGAAGCAAAATAAAATAGCCTTTAAAGAGCATGCCTGTTCTGCTGGAGTCCACCCGCTGTGTGAGCCGGTACGCTGAAGGCTGCTCTCCTGAAGGAGATGCGGTGGGGGGGTTCTGCCCCTTTGGTCTCGCTCTGGAGGGGGGGCCAGGCGCGGTGTCCCCAGGGCGCCCAGCCCGGCCTGGCTCCTGCGGCCCGCAGCAGCCTGTGGGCAGGGCTGCTCCAACCAGAGCATTACGGTGCCCTGTGCCAGCTGCACCGTATCCGTTCGAGCCCTCCATCCCCTGTCAGAGATCCTCCAGTATGCGGGGAAACTGCAAACGTTTCCTGCCTAGGAGAGGATGCATTTTGGGATCGTGGTTAGCTGCCCATAATGCAACCTGGGAAGCAGAGGGCAGAGAGCTGCCTGAGGTACCGTGGCCACTGCACGCAGTGGCAAGCGGGGGAGGAGCCGGGACAGCCCGGAGCCGTGCCCGTTCCTGGGAGAGCAGGGCGCTCCCGGTCCACGCGCCGCGGGCGGAGGGCTCTGTCCTGCCCTGAGCAGGCTCCTGCGGAGATGCCCTCTGGGTGCGTCTCAGGGTGTGATGTGCTCACAGCACTGCCTATGTGCCACATCTCTGGGCTTGCCACATAAATTTGCAGTTTCAAACTGTGGAAACATCACTCTGCTCCGATCACCTTTTTCCAGGAAAAAAAAAAAAATATATATATATGTATTTAGAGCCAGAAAATGTGTGAAGAGTCCATGTGCTAACCTCCCTTACTGAACTGCTTTCCAGTCTTTTTGTTCTTCCCTTCTGTATCTTGTCCTCTCTGTTTGTTTCTGTTGACCTTTAAGCTACTGTGCAACATGCTCAAAGCCCTTTCTCTCTCCAAAGACTTTCAGAGGAGTCAGAACAACAGACAGTGATTTCCTGGGTTACAAATACAGCAGTCGAGTCATTCTCTGTTATCCCGTTAGGTACAGCGGGGTATCCTGGCAGCCATTGGGTAGATGGATTATTATGGATTTTTCCCTCTCTTTGAAGGAAGCGTGGCGATGTTCACTGCCGTTCCCCTTTGCTGCTCTCGCTCCGCCGGTCAGCGGTGCTCGGCCGCAGCACAGTTGGCAGAAGGGATGCCGCCGTTTCCTTGAGCGCTCCTCACAGCTCCCGTCGTGCTTCCCGATCGGAGCGCGCACAGCSAGCGGCCTGAGCCGCCCGTGAGTGGCGCTTGGTTCAGCGGAGGCAGTTCCAGAGGCGGGGGTGGAACCAGCGCCAGCTGGGCCCGAGCTGAGCTCGGCACCGTTGTACGGCGCCACGCTGACCTGTGGACACAGCACGAATACAAGAAACACCAAATAAACGTGACAAAAACCTTCGTTACTGCGAAGGTCGCCAGACTCTGGGAAAGACCGGGTTGGAGATGTTCTCCTGCCCTGCCGGACACGGTCCTGAGCAGGGTGCTCTCGCAGAGCCTGGTTGATGCTGCTTGAACTAGGTGACCCCCAGAAGCCTCTGCTGACCCCAGCTTTTCCATGATCCTGCTGCTCTCCCCCGTGGTGTGGGTCCTGCACAGACCAATCTGTTCAGCCCTGGTTACTAGATGAAGCTCCATCTAGGTTAGTTCCATTTCATGTAAGTCTCAGCAGTTGTGCTGAGAAGCACAAAAACTGCATTTTGCATTTCCAGATTGCAAGGCCATGGAGAACACGTCTCAGCAGGTTGCAGGGTTTTGTAGCAGGTAACAGTAACAGGCGCTCACAGAGCGGGCCACGCAGACCTGATCCTTGAGCGGGGCAGCCTGGTTTGATTGAAGGCACTGGCGGATAGATGAAGGTAGAGCAATAACAATAAAAAATGCTCTTTCGGGATTTGAATATTGCTAGAATGATGAAAGATGCTCTCCTGCGGCGCTGGGTACTCATTTGTCTCCTTTGCATTTTTTGGAAGCGACTTAATAAAAAGTGTCCACTATTACTAAAAAATCAGCAAAAAGTATATTAAATTGAACATTAAAGTTCCAAGAATTATGTATTATAAAAGTTCATATCCTTTGATTTGTTGGAGTAAGTTTTGAATCATAAATATTAGAAAGTGTTATATGTCAGTTTGCTTTTACTCCAGCTGCTTCGTAAAATGATCACCAGTCTCTCTCAACAGCTTTCCAAGTACATGAACTTCTTAAGCAACCCCACGTCTTATCTGTCAGTGGCAAATGCAATTGGAGAGTCCAGAGTTGTGTTGAAAAAGCAGCACCTTTTCAATCGTGCGAGCTAAACACACAGCTCCAATTATGCCCAACCTGCTAAATGCAGTGCCACAGTTGCACCACACAGGGCTTACCTGCAAAATTGCCCGTCACCTATTGACATCATCACTTAGCTATCAAAATGGAAGCAAGACTCAACACAGGGAAGTTCTGTGGTGAGTCTGTGCACAAAATTGGATCAGGTAGTCACAAGTGCCCTCCTGTCTCTAAAATCTGGGATGTTTTCATCATTAGAACATTTTAGGCGCTTGTTATGTAAGATATAAGAGTAAGTTGAAAAAGTTAGTAACATGTATGTTTTTAACAATGAAYAGGCTTTCTTTTCCCCAGAGCGCTGCAGTGCTTGGTTTGTTGGATAGTGGCTCAGCAGCCCCGGTGCTTGTGTCAGTGTGTTGGGTTCGCTCATCTGCAGGGCACGGCAGGAGGCATGAAGCGGTACCGAGTCAGCAGGGCAGGTGCTGTACGAGCATCTGCTGCCGCGATGTCTGCACCCAGGCGCAGGGCCATGGGTCTGCTGTGTCCCTGAGGGCCCCACCGCCAGAGGAGCCATCCCTGTGATCCTGTCCGGACACGGCAAAGTGGGCCCTACTGGGGGGGGGGTCACGGCCCTCAGAGCTCACCGTGATTTTCCCTTTGATTTCTCCAGGGTAAAGATCCTTGGTAGATTCTCAGTGAATGAGGAAGGAAGGCAGGGCTATCAGGACTTCAATTTCTAGCAGTTCCTTTAAGGGATTAACTAGTAAGTGAGAGCAGCCTTATTTTCCAAAGTGTGGTCACATACTGTTGGAACACACATAAATCTTTGCCCTAGTGAGTGTTAGGTGTCCTAATTTTAGTATGGGCCTTTAACGCTGCAAGTTAAACTCCCCGGGAGTTAAACTCCTCATTTCTCAGCATGGCTGCGCACAACTCAGGTGCTTGGGATGGATTTCATGTCAGGGGCAAGGTGCAGGATATGCGGGCCGATGGCTCCCACCATGCGGCAACCCTGACACCTGCGGGGTTGCTCCAAATGAAGAGTGGCCCGGGGTGCCAAGAGCCCCTGCTGCTTCTTTGGCTTAGTGCATGACTTCGCACTCCTGACTGTAAAGCAGCATCACAGGGCTCCATGTTTACAGCATCTTACATGCCACCAGATCAAGAACATTCTATGAGGGAATAGCTTTTTATTATTTTTGTCTGCCAAAGCATCGACAGTAATTTTTCTTTAAAAATTGGACAATAAAAACTCTTGTAAGTCAGATTAAGCTTTTTGTTAGCCCCTTGAAACCTTATTATGTTCATAGTGAGCCCTCACTGACACAAAGTAGGGCGATCTCAGTTGCCATAAATCAACTTAAGCTTCCTGATTGCATTTGTTCAGACCAGCCAAGGATCTCAATTAAAAAAGCGGTAACTAACTGAGGATTTCTTACCTTACATCATCTACTGCTAAAGTAAAGCTCTCCGAAAGTTAGATATCATCACAGGGAAAAAAAAA
>PTEX01000023.1:395958-424602 GCA_003342815.1 Eudromia elegans
CTCTTCTCTTCTCTTCTCTTCTCTTCTCTTCTCTTCTCTTCTCTTCTCTTCTCTTCTCTTCTCTTCTCTTCTCTTCTCTTCTCTTCTCTTCTCATGGGGCCCCTTATCTCCTTGTCAGCGTTTGTCTTCGTATTGCAGGCAGGGGTTTTTAATACCTTTCTATGTCTGAGAAGGGACTGTTCGTTCACACTTTTCCCATCACCATGGAAACCTGGACATGGGAAATAAAGTTTCCTAATTCTCTCCAACTCTGGGTGTTGCATTTCTGCATCGTGCGAGTGCCGGGCGGGCGATAAGGGTCACACGGACAAATGCCACCCCCACAAACAGGGCACCTCTCAGCCATGGGCACCTCTGGAAGCGTCCTGCTGGAGTCAGGCTTTGCGGAGGGGYTGGCCGTGATACCCGGTTCCTCTGTGCCCAGAGTAATCCAGGGCCTTTCCCGTGCTGGTCATCCCCGATGCCGGGCGACGTTCGTGGTCTCACGCAGCCCTGCCACAGGTGAGGGCGGTTTAGTGACCAGAGCAACGGCCTGCGGAGAGCAGAGCCCGGTCCTGTGTCTCCATGTCTCCCGCACCAAACTCCCGTGGGATGACGAGTCCACTTGCTCACGGGGGATTCCTTGGGGGCTGAAGTGCTGCTCTGTGATGCTGCCGGCCGCCCCTTTGCTACTTTCTGACCGTCCTTGCCTCCCACGACCCCAGGCATCCCCCGGGGCTGGAGCCCACGGCCGCCTCCTGGGGCTGCAGCAGCCCTGCGTGGCCTCGAAGCACCAGGTGTAATAAGAGAGAAAGAAACACACTGTGAGGAAGGAGATGGCCATAGAGGGCTCTGCTCTAAACATCCAGCACCACGCAGGTTTTTCCTAAGGTGATAAATCTTAAGGAGAGAAAAAACAGTTGGGATTTTTTAAATTTATTTTTCCTGACTCCTCACCTGGCTTGATTGAATCTTTACCAAGTGTTCTCTCCTTTTCTACAAGGCAATCCACTTGGTGGTCTGCCGGCTCGACTCTCCTCCAATAGGGCCTTGTGCCGGGGGGCAGGAGCTCTCCCCAGCGGTGCCCACCGGGCCCTGTGGCGGCAGCATGAGCGACTCGGGGCTCTCTGCAGAGCCGCAGGGGCTGCAGGGCTGCAGGGGCTGCCCGTGCCGGGCGCCGGGGTCTGGGCGAGCTCAGGGCTCCCCAGCAGCAATGCAGCTCCTCCCGTCTGTGGCTTGCAGAAATTTCCATTTTTAGACAGTGCAAAAATATAGGAACCCTAAGATATCTGTGACGCTATATAAACACTGAATTAAAAATGCTAAAGCAGGAATGTGTTAATATTCTAAGGAAGTTTCCTAGCAATTCTAATATATTTTCTTGACTTGCCAATGATGTTAGAAGAGCAACTACAGAACAGCAGATGGTCTCAGGCCAGGAAATTACTAACAGAGTGGAACAAGTTGAATTACAATTGGTTATTTCTTGCCAGGTTTCTAATCTGAGCCCTGCGAGGTGTTAAGTGCCCTCAGCTCCTGATGAAATGAGGGTTGATGGCATGCAGCACTCAGCTGGATTGGGCACTGCATATGTAATATAATTTTTCTATTTCAGAAATGCAATTTCTGATTCAGGCTTTTAGACTGCGCATTAAAACTAGCTAACAGTGCCTGGACGGGGAGGCTGGGACAGAGGCCTCCAGCACCCACAAAGTGCCGGTCCGAGACGCGGCTCCGAGCTCGCCTCCCGGGCTCCCTGGGACAGCCCAAGCAGTCCTCAGGCATGAGCACCGCCGGCTCGGGCAGGCAGTGGCACAGGAGTCGCACGCAGCYGCCAAGGCGCCGGCCCCGTCGCCCATTGGCAGGGCAGGGCGCAGGGAGCCATGCGTTGAACCGTGTGTGGGGCAGGAGCGCCCGGCACGCGGAGCAGCGAGCTCAACCCCGCGCAGCGCCCGGCCACGGTACTCGTGGTGCTGCCCGCGTGGGAAGGCTCTGGGTTTGCATGGAAGTGCCCTGCTTGAGCCCAGTCTCCTCCCTGTTCCCCAGCGGATACACACATGTCTCTATATACGTGCATATATACGTGTATATGTGTGTATATATACATACGTCTATGCACATATGCATACTCCCGGGACGGCACTTGCTCGCCCCGGCAGCCCCTCGATGCTGCTCGCCTGCTTGGCCATGGTGATGTGGAGCAAAGAGCCAGGAGGCCCCGCAGGAGAGGTGGGGACAGCCGAGGCACTCGGGAGGCTCTGTTGTTCCTCCCTCAGTAATGAAGCCAATTCCAAACCCGGGATTTTGGGCTTTCTTGCCCCAAAGGGACACTTAAAGCATCTTCTTGCTCCCAGGTACTCAGCTCCGTCCACCTCCTTATCACAGACGTGATCTTGGTGACAAAGGAGGGGTAACCCTGCGTCCCACCATCAGCTCCATCCTCTGCCTCGTTTCTAGGTGTGCTTTCGAAGGCAGCAGTCTTCAGCTCTTCTTTATGTATAGTTTCATAAATGAGACTCCTGTCAGTTTACTCTTTACTGCCACGGGTAAGCARGGAAAGCTGGAGCGTTAAGCCAATATGTTGGGGAAAAGGAGAACGCAACAGGAACACGCTGGGAGGCAGCAGGTCAGCGACCTGCCTGCGCCCACAGCGAGGGGCTGCGAGGGGCAGAAGTGACGCCTGCACCCTCGGGGACACTTTGAGGACGTCTTTTCTCTGTCCTGGGCACGATGACGCAGGGGTCCCGCTGCGGGGGCTCTGCACCCAGCGCTACGGTTTCTTCTGTGCTTCTCCTTTTGTCCCCTCTTACCCCTCTTAATAACAAACCTCCAAGCTCCCAGTGCAATGCAACTAATGGCAGGACTTCCCACTGCAGGCAGAAGGAAATATTGTCTTTCATTAACTTTTTAAAGGCACAGATCTGGTGGAATCGCCGCAGCGGGTTGAAAATGATGCGGGCACTGAAAAATTCCCAGTGCCTCATGGTCGGGGGGTCGGTGGGATGCGTGGTGCAGACTGCGGCTGCAGAGCCCTGGAGACCTCGAGCGCTGGAGTTCTGGAGCCATGGAGTGCCGGAGCCCTGGAGCTCTTGAGCCCTGGAGACCTGGAGTGCTGGAGCTCTTGAGCCCTGGAGCCCTGGAGTTCTGGAGCTCTGGAGCCCTGGAGTGCCGGAGCCCTGGAGCTCTTGAGCCCTGGAGCTCCGGAGCCCTGGAGTTCTGGAGCTCTGGAGCCCTGGAGCGCTGGAGCCCTGGAGCTCTGGAGCCCTGGAGCTCAGCTCTGCTTGCAGCACTGGCGAGCTGAAAACGCTGGCCGCTACTTACAGGTGCAGGAAGAAAATGAAAAGTCATTCAGAAAATGCTCCATTTATCCTCAGAAAGTAAAAGCTTTTTTTTTCTTTTTTTTAGTTATTTTTTGCATATAACCTATATCTTTGCAAACCTTTGGCCAGCACTGAGTTTGGAGTAGACGTGGGGGAAGTGGCTCTCGACCCCTTGCAGGAAGTCACCCCTCGTGTCAGCTCACACCTGCCAGCCCTAACAGCAGGAGRGGAGAGGGGGAAAGAAGGTAAATGTGGATATTTGCAAAAGTGGCCGTTCTCCTGGGCACTTGTTAAATGCTTCCCCTTACAAGATAAACATTTGCCAAAAATCCTCCCATATTGCGACCTGCTGGAAGTCAAATAGACACCTTCACTTCCACTTTACTCTTCTTGCTGACTTGTTTTAGCTTGGATGAACCAAGTAATGTATTCGAGATGCTAAATTATGGACTGCTATTTTCTTTCTGTTGGTAATTGCAGTGTATTGAGCAAAAGACTTGATAAATTGCCTCTCATAGGGTTCCAGATCAATACAAATATATATGTGTGAAAAACTTAAATTAAACCCAGGAAGGAGGTCCAGATTAATTAGGTTTATATCAAAGGCCACACTAATTTTTGCAGGCATCAAGGGAGCAACCTCTGTGCTTTATTCGGTGATAGAGCCAGCAGAGATGTGTCAGAGCAGCATTTCCCTGGAAGAAGCAGTTTCGCTGAAATACCCGAGTTCCCTGGGAACGTGCTGATCGCGCTAACTTTTTAACAGAATTCTTACTTGCAGATAAAGTGGTTCTGTTGCCGCTGATTCAGGTGTGCGTTTTCATGGGACTTGTGGTGCTGATTTGTCGCTGTTTACTCCTGTGTCCCCATGTCTCGGAGCGCCACCGCCCTCAGCTCCTGTCCCGGGAGCCCTGCACAGCCCGGTGCGGTCGGTGCTCGGGACTGGGGTGCAGGGAGACAGAGCCCGGGGCCAGGACGTCCCTCCTCGTCCTGCCGGTGCCAGCCCTGGCTTGCCCGCCGCGCGCTGGGGGACCTCGCTGCTTCCCAAGGAAAGGCAGGAGCCTCGGGAAAGCCGTGCCGGGAACCTCTCACTTCAGCTGTGGCCCAGATATGGGCACAACTGGGAGGCTTTCCAGAAATCCGGCTGTGCCGCTGGAACAGGCATGGATGATGCTGGGTTTACTGCAGATGTGCTGGTCCCTGGCACTGCCRCCTTGGAAAGGACCTTTCCAGAGGACAAGCGGCCTCACGTCCTGCATTGCACTGAGGCCAGGGCGGTGTCTGCAGCTCTGAGCTACAGCAGCGTGTGGCCCACACCATGCACCGGAGCCAGAAACAGGCCTGTGGAGGAGGARGAGGAGCAACAGGGCAAAGAGAGAGCGACACCCCCAGCCGCRAGCGGAGCAGAGACTGGCGGCCTGGCCATTAACGGGTCTTGAGGGGCTTTAGTCTATTCTTTAATTTGTTTTGAACCCGTCCATAACTTTGGCAACTCAGGCCGGAGCCAGTGAGATCTGCGCAGCAACTACAGAACCACAAAAACGGGACAGACCGAGGTAATGGAGAGGACACGCGGCCCGCCGGTGGCCCAGGGCAGGCTCAGCTGCCTGGTCGCTGCCGCAGAGATGTTCACCCAGCACCGGACACAAGAGGCCCCGGTGCCCGGTGTGAACGCGCTGCCAGGGAGCTGCCCCGGGGCTTCCCTGCGCGAGGAGCAGCGAGCAGCCACCCCCGGCCCCAGCTCCAGGGYGAGTTAGGGCTTTACGGCTCTCAGCTCTCTGGTGTTCCTCCCATTTGAGGCTGAAAAGTTCTAATCTGTTTAGTGTTTCCTCATGCATATGCATGCGAGATGTGAGATACTGCTGCAGAGAGCTTGCTTCCCTCCCTTCACTAGCTGATGCCGGCTCTGATGGAAGCCTGCAGCTATCTGGAAAATCATGCAGAAATGGTGTTCTGGTGATTTCAGTGCTGTGAAGCCAAGAGATTCCGGGAGCACTAGGGAAAGCACAGGAGAACGAACGCCGTCTGGAGGCACGTCCCACAGCYGAGACGCTTCCTCACAAGGAGTTACCTGCAGGCCGTGCTGGCAGTGCTCAGCTCTGCGTCGCGCGGGCGTCAGCACCCAGAACGGCACCCACACTATCCAGAGCAGGGGTGTGAGCACCCAGAACAGCACCCACGCTGCCCAGAGCGGGGGGGTCAGCACCCAGAACAGCACCCACGCTGCCCAGAGCACGGGTGTGAGCACCCAGACCGGCACCCATGCTGCCCAGAGCATGGGCATCAGCACCCAGAACGGCACCCACACTATCCAGAGCAGGGGTGTGAGCACCCAGAACAGCACCCACGCTGCCCAGAGCGGGGGGGTCAGCACCCAGAACAGCACCCACGCTGCCCAGAGCGGGGGGGTCAGCACCCAGAACAGCACCCATGCTGCTCAGAGCTGGTGTGAGCACCTGGAACAGCACCCACACTGCCCAGAGTGCCGCCAGCAGCTCCCCCTTCCCCGCGGAGCCGCAGAGCCCTTCCCAGGCATCATAGGCTAACAGCAGAGCGCTGTTGCGACAAGCACATCCCTTTGCTTTCCCAAGGGCATATTTAAGAACATAGGAAACAATCGTACACAAAAATCCCTCTTTACCTTAGCTGGACGGCAGAAAGTTGCAGCTGATCTCCTGGTTCCGTCAGCTCTGCCTTGTCCGCCTGCAGCCAGCAGCTCCGTGGAGCGGCCCTGGGGAGCCTGGAGGCCCGGGTTGTTTCCCCGGGTTAATTAACAACTTTCAATCATTTCGACCCTGATGAACGGCACAGTCTGCAGCTCCATCAATTGCAAAGCGATCAGAGAAGAGGCGTTGCCGTGTGAAAGAAACTCAGGAGGGTTCAGAGCAGAGGTTTAAAGCACTAGGCCCTAGAGGGTGTGTTTGGTAAATCTTTTCATATAAAACTCTGAAAAAAAAAGAAAAGCAAAAGAAACCCAACCTGCTGCTCTCCTCTGCAGCTGCTTGGATAATATGGTTTTAATTTGTCTTTGTACATTTTAAATATTTCGTGGTTTGCACTGGAGAAGGAGGAAAATTAACTTTTCTACTTTGTGACTCACTCAGCTCTGACTCCCGATCTGTTCAGTTCATCTTGTCCTGTCCTAAGGTTTTCTAAATTATTCCAGATCACACAGAATACAGGCAAGAACACGAACCCTCCCAAACCCAGACTTGCTCTCTACCAGTGTTGACAGGATCAGAAGGGTCATGTCTCAGTCACAAATCTTAGCAAATTTGGAAGTGTTTGGTTTTGTTGCAGTAGGGAATAATGACTAGTACTGAATATTATCTATTTCTGAAAAAATAGACATGATAACCTTAATTGTCATAGAAAGAGAGGAGAAGGAATACATTAGATATAAATAAAAGCCCTCAAATAAAGTACTGTACATACAGTTTTACTGTGTAAGAACTAAGGAAGAAGCAATGGAAGTTAAAGGAATTAAGCACGGTCCTCAATTTAGAAGAGCTGCTCCGCTACAGTGACCATAGAGAGGTCCAAACCTTCTTAGTTTTGGACACAGTTTTGGGTCCTCTCGCTGTAAGGTGACTTCCTAAGCATGTCCTGCTGTCCCCAAACAGCACAGGGAGGTGTAAATCTCTGATAGACTCAAATAAAATAGAGCTTGGGCTTTTGCCCAGTGTGGTGCTTACACAGAGAAATAGCGGCAAGCAGCTAGCTTTGAATTCCAGAATTAACTGGAAAATRAATAAATCTGAAACTTCTCTTCTTTATCAGTTAAGCATCTTTCTAGTGATTATGACCATACACGAACCCTTGTGCATTAGCACTTTGGGCAGACAGGTGCCCATGGCGGGTATAAACACTATTATGGGCAGGATGGTCTGTGATTGTGCGAGGAAGACGCTGTCCCCCTGCTCAGACAGCAATGGGACGAGCAGCAGGAGGGAGTATTCACTGAATTACCTGATTTACTCTCCCTGACATAAGAGGAAAGACTCAGAGAAAGAAAAGTGTATGGAGAGATGCACCATCTTGCAGGAGTTTTCACTGTGGAGGAAGAACGTTATTTCATACTTAAAGCACTTTGAGTTGTCTTTGAGCTATTGCCCCAAAAGCACTTGAGCACGTAGTAATTTTTCATTATCATGAAGTTAATGAAATCATAATTATTTCCAGGGCTACTTCTACTTCAAAAAATCACCCCAAATAAAACAGAGCAATAAACTCTAAGCAATGGCACATGCTACTCTTATATGTCCAAACAACAACCTGGACCTTTTCATTTTATTAGTTTCACCCGATGGTTTTTCTTCTCACTTCCCTAGCTATATGAGTGTTTTCAAGTTTAGGGCAAAGAAAAACCACCAGGTAGTAAAATACATTAATCTAAGACAAGAAATTACACAGTGCCTCAGAGTGCCAATATTTTTGTGCTGTATTTTTCAATATCTAAACCACTAAAACTGAAAAATGTACGCAGGAAAGATAGGAAATAGAAATATGTTTGGCGTCAAACCCCAGTACGTCACATTTGAAGGCTGGACAGGCCGTTTCCTTTCTTTGCGCCCGGAGGGCTCCTGGCCTGCCCAGCAGTCACCRTCGCAAGCGGCGGCTGCAGAGCTGGCACGCGGGGCCTGGGAAGGCGGCAGGAGCCCAGAGCAGGAGCCTGCCCGGTTTCTGCCCCGCTGCTCCCCGCTGCCCTCGCAGCTCCCTTCCTGGCCCTGCAGCCTCCTCCTCGACCGAGCTCCTCCACTTGATGCGGGCTTGGAGCCCGGTTTCCTAGTGCCTGCCCAGAGCCCCCGTGTTGTTTTGCTGAGCAGAGGATATTTGGGAAGATACACACGGAAAATGTGTGTCTGTCCACAGCCCCCAGCTCGGTGGGAGCAGGCTCATCCTTCCACGACTCCAAGCCAAGCGTGGCCTTTCCGGAGCCATTTGTCCCCYGAGCTTAGAGTGGACAACACATCTTAGTGGTCTCTGCTTGAGCAGCTCCTCAAAACAGCCTTAAAAATCCCCAGCAAAATAGGGTCAAGCTTTCCCATTACTAAAAAATGTTCATTGCTGGAACTTCTCTGGGGAAGAAGGAAGACTAGCACATTCAGGGATGTTTTACTTGTAAAACAAACGTTATTTGAACAGACTGGAAAATGCTGAACAGTTGTGGTTCAGCCTGTTCCCCTGCRCCATGGATTGCAATGGGGAGTAGAGACATTGCACAGAGGCATCACCGGGTGCACACGGGGGGACATGCAGAGTGTGTTTAGCAGTAACAAAACACTGGCTGGGTCTCTAAATCTGTCAGGAAGGAAGCGAGAATATCCCCCAGGGTGTGCCGAGACGTCCCCACGAGGAACGTTCCCCTGGGTCCTCCCGCAGGCCCCTCGCGGCCACCTCGCCACCTTCCAGAGAGCAGGAGGCAGCACGGGACACCCCGGATCCGGAATCTGGTGGCTGAGACATCGTTCCCAGGGACCCAGGCCAGGAAGACATCGTGTTTTAAACGGAGATTGGTGCAGTGGGGAATGGCATCGCTGAGGAGAAAAATGGGAATACGAGTAATTAATTACRAGTTCCGCTCTCTATTCAAGGATTCAAGTGCAGGCAAACAGTGACTCAGTTAACCGTGATATTGCTACAGTCAGTCCTCTTATAATAGTCCTGTTATGCCCTTGATCCTTTCAATTAATGGTGTCTTTGCTCACTAATTGTGCCCTAGACTGCAGTTAAATTCTCGAGTATTTCTATTTTAATCTGTCTTAGAGCTCTGCAAGGTTTGGAGTGTCAACCTTTTCTTTTTTTTTAAATTAATTTTCAAGCACCAGCGCTGCATTGCACAGGGGTAACACAGGAGGGAATGGAATGAAGTCTCCACCGTGGACACYGGTGCTCCCTGGTACGTGTCCCTCTCTTGGCTGAGCTTTAGTAGCTGTAACCATCCCTTCCCTCCGCYCTGCCACTCCTGGGGCTGTCGGAGGCTTGACTCATACCTGTTGTTACTCCATTTTCTTTCTACAAAAAATTTTGGCTTTTGGAATTGTTTATCGTTTCTATCTCCTGTGTATGCAAGGAGGCCCAGCCCGGGGCAGAAGAGCCCTGCTGGTGGTGGCCAGGAGCTCCGGGGGTGCCGCCTTCTTTGGTCCATCCTGCTCAGAGGCCACTAAGGCTTCCCTTTGGCCCAAACCCACCTGCATGCAGAAACACAGAATCACAACAGTTGCAAAAGACCTTCAAGATCGTCAAGCCCAAGCGTAGGCCCCTCACCTCCATCCCTGATGGAACGTCCTTGCRGAGGGGCATGGCTGTCCCCAGACGGTGCTCGCCAGGATGCGCCTGCACGGGAAGACACGTAAGCGACGCGATGCTGCGAGCGAGGCCTTGGGGAGCGACRAGCAAGGACGTTCCCCAGCCCAGCACACGCCACCCGGACTGCTCCGAGCACTTACAGATCGTCTTCRAGCACTTACAGATTATCTTCGCTGCACTGCTGCTCTTTGGCCGCCGCCGCCAGCCCATGGCACCCACTGGAGCAGCCTGGCCATGCGAGCACAGGCTGACACCGACTGAGCTCATTATTCAAAGGAACTCGCTTTTCCCCTGTGAATTTCGTTTAATCTTTACAGCACAGTTTCCTTCAGAAAACATGATGATCTTAGTGAGTCAAATCTGCGAGTTGTCTCTCTTCAGGTGGGCAGGTTAATTTTCTATATAATTAGTTAATTGCAAAAACTTGTGCTATTGAAAGCAAGTTGAGGGGAAATCAGTATATCACCTTATCCCTGTTTCCTGAGATGATTTATCTGAGGAAAGGAAGGCCATAGGGAGATGCAGAAAGGGTGGAGGTCTTTAAAGTGCTTTAGCTTTAAGAAAGAGCCACTTGAAATGTTTTAACCGGGGTACCTTCTCCTTTGGGAATCTCCCTTCTCCAGTAGTGACCTACGGAGCCCTGAAGGACACGAGCTGGGTTTTATAGCAGACGCGGACACCAGGATTGCAAACAGAGCTAATGTGGGGCTAACACATGTTGGGTTAGTGTCATACCAGTGTCAGATCAACAAGCAGCACCTTTAAACCTGCATCAATTTAACCAGGAAAAAGTAATAACCTCCCATTCAGCCATTTTCAGCAGGTGAAAAATAAAASATGGGGTGACTTGAGTCAACCCTGCTCCCAGGTCAGGTAAAGCATCATCTCGTGTACTGCCCTTTCCCAACTCAGTAGCAGGAAAATGTGCACAGAAGTTATGCACGGGAGAAAGTATCTCAGGATGTAAGAGGTACAAATGGAAACCTCAGTGAACATCCCCAGTGCTAATGGCTAAAGGGGGGAGTTGGGCAGTGGAGCCCCGGCATGGGGCGCCCRGGAGCGCCGTGGAGATGCGGAGGTGCCACGAGGGCCCCCGCGCTGCTGCCGGCTGCGGTGGCTGCCGGAGGAGATGCGATGGGGGCCGCCCGGTGCTGCCCAGGGCGCTCTGCTCCCCGGGTGCGGCAGGGCCCCGGAGGGGGCCTGGCCTGCTCCAGCTGAGGGAGGGAAGGGGTTAAACAACGGGTAGCAAAGGTGGGCGGGGGTGTGTGTGTGTGTGGGTGTGTGTGTGTGTGTGTGTGTGTGTGATGCCTGCAAGGGATTGTGATAGAAGAGGAAGAAAAGAAAGAAAGAAAAACAAAGGCAAATTAAACCCAGAATAAAAAGGCCCTCGCTAAAGTGACTGCTGAGTTAAGGACACTGCTTTCTTTCGAGGTCTCCCCTCCTGTGTGGCACACACGTTTGTTTTTCAGTGTCCTGCATACCCAGGCTATGTAGCCTATATAGCCTGTGWACCCTATACAGCTACGTAGCCAAACTCAGCCCCGAGATGAGCGCGCCCGCGGTTCCYACGGAACAGGAACCGTGCAGAGCCACAGGTTGCCTGTTATTAGACATCAATAGTCTCAACAAAGCACTGTCCAACTACAGCCGGTCACTGAGCACTGCTATTTTACTCAATAAACTAAATAAACTGTTGGGGTCCAACACAGATTTTTCAGTTGAATATATATATTCATAAATATATATTCAGTTGAATATATTCATATATTCGATTGAATATATGCATGTGGATTCAGCTGAGTGGAAAGTCATGGCCCCTGAGCCTGGGATGCAGGGAGGAGATCCTTGTTCCTYCCTGTCTTCTGGAAAAGCGCAGCCCGAGGGAACGTGAGCACCAGAGTGTTGTGCAGAGAAAAAAACAGGATGTGGGAGTAAAAATGCATTAAATGAAAGGCAAAAACTGTTTCCTACAATTTAAGGAGAGTGACTGRTGCACTGAGTGGAGTTCAGTGGGAAATTTTTGTGCTCTATCATCAGTAAGGGTGGTAAAATATTGAAGACATTTCAGGAAGACAGTGAAAACTATGATGTAATTTTAGAAGAACCTTATGAATAGGTATTTTTATCTAACAGAGAAGGGGCTTAGAGCTAACTCCAAAATCCGAGGGGGATTTGTGACAGGAGGCAGTTTTCTCGTGCATATTTATGTGGTGGATGTGCTGCGGGGGTAGAGGCTGCAGCCAGGAAAGCTCGATCCAGAGCGGGATCCGAGGCCGTGGACTCAGCGCTGGGACGGCCACAGCTGGAGCAGCACAACCTGCAGACGGGCCTCGGAGCTGCGCCAGGCTCGGACCGCACGCCGGGCTGGCGCGCCACGGCCAGCGGCTCCCGCGGCCATGTCCGCAGCCCTAGGGCGGTTTCCCATGCTTCCGCATGCTAAAACTGCGCTGACTCTGGTAAGGGAATCCTCCAGCGGCCCTGCCCTAGCCGGTGCCACTAGCCGGTCCCAGGGAAGCCAAGTGCCAGGCAGCACTGGGATCCACACGGCGCTCCAATCCAGAAAACCAGAGGTGTGGGATGCACACAGGACGAGCAGGGGATACATGCGGGATGAGCAGGGGATGCGTGCGGGATGCCCACAGGATGAGCAGGGGGAGGCGGGCGGGGTGCTCACCTCTGCCCCTCGCTCCATGCGCCTCCCCGCTGCTGGGCTCCCCACTCGGGGCTTTGCCAAGGTTCTCCGGAGGTTTCTTGCCAGCATTTACCTTCGTTCTGCTTGTCTTACCCACAGTGAATGTGGAAAACGGATTGTTTTCCTGTGCTTCATGGCAGCCTTTTATGTATCTGGAGACCATTAACCATGTCCCCCAGTCTCTTCTTCACGCTCATCCTCCCCAGGGCTTGGAGTCTGTTCTCCAAGATAAGTTTTTCCTGTGTTTTATTTATTTATTTTTGAGTTTGTTGCTGCTGTTCTCTCTCAGGTTCTGGCCAATCTCTTCTCTCCCTGAAGTGCATAAGCCATTTATTGGCCCCAAAGACATGAAAATAATTATATTTAATGAAAAAGAAAATCAAAACCGAAACACCTAAGGATGATGCCTGAGAGAATCCATCGACACGGAGCAGCTCAGCTTCTTTCCCCTCTCATGTCCCAACGTTCCCCTCCCATGCATGCCCAGCTCCACGCCCTCTCCCAGGTTACCTTCCATAGCCAAGCCGAGAGGGAGCGGAAACGCATGGGAAGCCGGGAGAACCGCCTGTGTCTGCTGTGCCTGCCCAGAGCAGCACTGGGAAAGGGCCCGGCCGCTTACGGGAGCCCAGGCAGGAAGGGGGAGAGGCCAGGCAGCGCGCGAGCAAGCTGGCGGTTGTGGGGAGACAGGGCACCGAACACGGCTACRGCAGCACGAAAACAGGCCAGCCTCCAGCGGGAAGGGGAATCAGATGTGTTGAACAGGCCATCAGAGGCTGAAGTGATAAAATGCAAGCCTGATTTCCACCTTTACCTCCACTTCTCAAGAACTATAAGGTGATGAGTAGGTCTGTCAAGGAATTTTTAATGGAAAAACTGTGATTTATGAGATTGTTTTGTTTTTCATTGTTCTTATTTTTGAAMATAAAAGCAAAATTTGTAGGGGAGCACTCAAGTTTTCTCATTTTTATACTTCTGATTTGAGAAGGATGGGGAAAAGTCAAATTCCTCCACACCTGCAATTTATAATTGAACAATTAAAGGTCCCTAATGCTTCTAATTAGAGATGTTTAACACCTAAAATGAAATGATGGKTTTCAGACACTGTCAAAATTTGGAGTCTGCAAGTGATATCGAATGGGGAACAGACCTTCCAATAATAATATTTTTCAAAAATTGGTAGTGTTAAGTCTGACACAAAGCGTTAATCTTCAGAAAGAAGCGTGAAGGAGAAAGCAGCTACCATTTCTGATGGTGCAGTGCTGTTGGGCTTTTCTGCCATGAGACAACATATATATCTATATTTATGTTTATGTATTATGTGCATAATATATACAAATAAAAGATGTTTTTTCCCCGTATGGGACAGCTTTGCTATAGGGAAAACRCCTTTTCCTCCTGTACCCGCAGCGTTTGCAGACCCCCGGGTTTGCAGCTCACGGGTACTTTGCGTTAATTTTTCYCCTTGGGGTGCCGTGCTCGCAGCGCCTGCTGCCCGCGGTGAGGGATGGGACGTGCTGCTGCCACGAGGTGCCGGTTCCAGTGCTCGGTGCCTTGCTCTCAAGAGACTTGTTGGCCCTTGTACAGAGGAGGCCTCATTACTGCTACTTTTTTTCCAGACTCGTGCGTGTCGGTGACCCTCGGTTTGTCCTTTGGATGCGTTTGCTGCGTTCATGTCCCCTCATGACRCTGGTGTCCATCCCGGAGGATGCCGAGCGCACCCAGAGCGCGGAACTGGTGCGGGCACGAGGAAGAGCAACGAGGAGGAGGAGGCTCGGAGCAGGCCTAATCATCCCTGAGCACCAAAATGTCCCTGGAGAAGAGCAAGGAGAGGAACTGAGCGGTTCATTGAGGCTCCTGCGTGAAATATAAGGCATGAAGAAGAGCAGCATGTGAATAATGCAGAATCACGGAGCTGTCATGAAAAAGCCTTGGTCTCCATAAAGCCCATGCCACAGCAGTGTGTCTGAAAAGCCTATAGGAAGCCTATAACTTATCTATTTTATTTTTCCCATGAAAAAATAAGAATCTTGAGTCTTGCAAAGTTTATTGAACGCCCATACTTGGCTGATAGTGCCCCTCTGTAGGTGCAGTCCTGTGCTAAAGGCAAGCATGGGATTTGGGGGAGTGAATCATCAATTCTAGTAACTTCATTAGTATGATTGGTAATTAATCTTCTGTTAATTCATCCTCCTCTGTTAAGGCGGATATTYGCACTCCTGCAAGCCACGACTGACAAAGAGGCAAGGGAACGTTTTGATCCCAATCGCTCTCCAGCAGATAGAGCGTGAGTGGACCCGTGCTTTGGGCTGCAATAACAAGAGGAGGAAGCCGGCTCTGCTCCATCCCAAAAAGGACTGATCCTTCCCGTGCATACTTTTGAGGACTGGCAGTCTGTTATAAAGCCTGGTCTCTCCCTTCTCCACGCAGTCTTGGGTGGCARAGGAAGCGGGGGTCCCAAGGAAGGGCTTTCGGAGCAAGGGAAATGCCCTGTGCATTTTCCACTGAAACCGCGCTGGACCCAGCAGCACCGAGAACATTCCCCAGCCCTGTCCAGYCCTGTATCGGGAACCATTGTAATTGCAATGACGGAGAAAATCATTAAACCAGTCAGCCTGAGCGCAGAGTGGGGGAGCCGTTTGTTTTGACACCCTTCCCCTCTCGTCAGCTCCGCAGCGACGTTATTTCATCTTTGAGAGTTGCTGTAAGGTTGAGCAGAAACTGGCAAGCTGAGAGCGGGTGGGATCTTTCCTTCTGGTGAATGGGTGAAGGGCAACTCCAGAGACCCCAGAGGCCAGACTGGGCTTYCAGTGTCTCGGTGCAGAAGCTCACAGCAAAAAAGCATAAAGGTTTTGCGTATGAGCACGGCGATCGTGCCAGGGGCAGAGGGTTCTTGGGTGCGCTTGGTTTCTAAGTTTAAGGAAAACATCTTCCTGGCCAASCAGGAAGCTGCACGACCCCGAGCCAGGCTCCTTTGGGTGAAGCTGAAGTCACCTCTACAWTCCTAGAGACTTGTCTGGTCAGGAATCACCATCCTTGCAGGCACCTGCTGCTCGAGAGGACACAGTCCTGGGCAGCCTGATCCCGTCTGGAGCTTCACTGGGCAGGCGTTTGGACCAGAGATCTCCAACGTGAGTTATCCTGTGATTCCAGGAGTGCACAAAAATCACCRAACTGCAGATAAATGTGGATGGGAAGGGACTGCTGGGGGTCTCTCCTGCTCAGAGCAGAGRCAGAGCAGGTCACTCAGGTCAGCCAGGTTTTGAAGGTCTTCAAGGAGAGAGGCTCCACAACTCCCCTTGTTTTCATTTTTTTTTCCCAAGTTTTGCTAGTGTTTCACTAATTGTAAAGAAGTTTTCCTTTGCGCCCAATGGGAACTTTTCATGTTCCAGCTTGTGTCTATTTCCTCTTGTCCTATTGCTGCTTTGAAAAGATTCCAGCTGCACCTTCTCCATCAAATCCCATTAACTGCAGACTACAATAAATCTTGTGACTTGTCATTCCTCCTGTGCTCCAGTGACAGCAACTCCGTCCTCTTCATCATCCAGGACAGCGGTCAAGACTCTTCCTTCCTTGGCCTTGTAATGCTGCCATTATTCTAGAAAATGATGTGTTTTTGCAACCCACTTAATGGCATAATAACTTATTGGAGCATTTCAATCATAATGGAAAAGGCTTCGTATTACACTGAGAAATCCCGTGCTCATTTGTACTGATTATTAATGGGTRCTTTAGACAGGAGTCTTGTTTTCTTGTTTTATTAAAAAGCATTAAAATTATTGCTCATAAAATATATATGGCGTTTTGAACTTCTGCCAGTGCTGCAGGGACAGATAAATACTCTGATTATCCCGGGGGCCAGGGAAACGAGGGGCAGCCGGAGCCAGCGCCGGCCCTGGCGCCCTGGGTTCCCACCCCAACCGCGGCGGCGCGGGGAGAGGCACCGGCTTCTCCCGCCCGGAGCGGGGCCGAGGCCGGGCCCTCCGCGGCCCCGTGCACGGGGACGGGTCTCGTCGGAGACCTGGAAAACTAACCCGAAAGCTGAAAGAGGGAGGGCTCCTTATGGAGAGYGCTGAGTCTGCGCCAGCCCGAGCTCCCTCTGCGAGCACGGGGTAAAGGTGCGATGTGCCCGGTATCGCGCTCCTCTCCTACAGCAGAAACCAAGAGGGAAAACATCGTGTTTCTGACGCTGTTTTGGTTTGGTTATGGGTTTTGGACCCTTCCAACAGCCATATGTCGGCAGCCCCGGCTGCACTGCGCTGAGCGGCAGAGCTCTGCCCTCCTGGGGAATAAGCCCCGCTCCGGGTGCGGGCAACAACCCACCCACACAACTGTATGGGAACTAAAAAGGTGAAAAAACTGATGAATAACTGTATGGCTATGGATACCATCACTAAGGAGTATGCCCAAACTGCTGCTTTCCTCAGCACTTTGCTACCAGTCGATTGCTTCAATACTGTCAGCACCATCAATAGCCCTCATAGCCATAGCTGGCCTTAGAGTGGGTAAACTGCAAAGTAAATAAATCAGACAATATGAAGAACTCACAAAAGTGCTATTTCCAAGTGGGCTTTTTTTTCGCACTTTCTAGGCCATTTGTCTGCTCCATGTAGTATTTTTTCACAGCCTATTTCCATCTGTTTCCCCCAGAATTGATAATGTTCTGCACAGCACTTTCTAATCCCATGCACAATGCTGCAATTAAATGCCACTCACAACAGGCACCTAATGCATGTTAAAAATATGAAAACCAAAAGCTCTTTTCTGATTTTTCCTAGGTATTTCTGAGATGTTTCCTTTCTTTTTTTTTTTTTTTTTTTTTTTTTTTTTTCATATTTGGCAATCAATTTGCAGCGTACCTTGCTCTTTCAGCAGTAAAAGATACACTTCATTTCCCGAGGTTGTGACGGAGCAATAGCAGCGTGAGGAAGCGACGTGTCAGCAGGCACAAGCGCGGGCCGCGGAGCCCGGCGCGGAGCCCAGCGCGTCCCGCCCGGGCTCTGGGTGTCCTTGAGCTCTGGGGGACGCCGCGAGCCCCGTCCGGGCGCAGCCACCGCGCGTCCCGGGCGCTGTCGCCTCGCTGGCAGCTCGCAGACACTGCTGCGGGTTCCATGGATTTGTGACCGCCCAGTTTCACTGAAGAGCTTCCCCCCGCTCTCGGTGCAGCTCGCTGCGCTCCTGGCAACAGCGTGGGCAGCTCTGACACCTCGCGTGAGCAACGCACTGGGAATGCAGGTGGGAATAACACATTGGGAATAGTGCACTGGGAAAGCAGGTGGGAATAGCGCAATGGGAACAGCGCACTGGGAATGGCGGTGGAAATAGCACAGTGGGAATGCAGCTGAGGGTGCAGGTTTGGTGCAGCTGGAGCAGGGGGCAGAGCCATCGGGAGCTGCCCGGGGCAGTCCCGTCCTTTGCAGTTTGCAAGGTTTTCTTTAACCTTGCTGCTTCTCAGCTCATTCTGTTCACTCAGAGCTCCCCTTGCCTCCCACCTGAGAGGGAGGCAATTGCTCCTCCTGGAAGGAAGGTCTGCAAACAGGAGCCAACACTGTTATTAACTTAATCCTGCTGCTATTTGCCCTGCTCGTCTCGAGGTTTGCCGAGCGGGGCTGGCTCTGCTCCAGGGAGAGGAGCCGGCGCTCCAGTCAACACTGGCACTGGCCAAGCCGGTGCGGGCCCTGCTGTCTGCATTGCACTTCAGGGTCAGAAACACGCATGGGGCATCATACAACAGCCTTCTGCAGGCGTGGGTTTGTGCTGGGAAGGACCCAGGCCACCCGGCTCCAAACGCAGCTCCGGAGAAGCCACATTCCCCAYGGCAGCCCTTGGATATTGCTGCTCTTTGGCACCGAGGCCACGGGCCTTGATGTGGATGCAGGAGGGGAAGGATCTGGCGCTCGTGGGAGTGCAGACAGCTTAGGCAGACATGGATGTTGGTTTAGGTGTGGAAGGAGCGAAGAGGAGCGCTTGCTTTAGGAAAATGTTGCAATCCATTAAGCAGATATTGCAGATAATAACTTTAATATGTGAGGATAAAGCAAAGGTTATGAATAAGTGATGGAGCTTTGGGGTGGCGCYACGGAGAAACGCAGGAGGCAGCGCTTGGAGTGATGGTGCTCACCAGGGAGCAGGAAGGGTCCCTGGGAACCTCCCCAGGAACTAACTCCATCCTCCCCAGATCACAGAGGTCAGAGCCCATCGCTCCAGCCGCACGAGAGGCTCCCCTCCGACCCCAGGAAAGGTGACCCAGAGCTTTCCCTGCGTCCCGGTGCTGCCGAGGGCTCCCGTCGGGATGGGATGTGTGGGCAGAGGCTGGTTCAGAGACAAACCCGGCGCCGCGTCCTCCTCCAMCTGCCCGCACCTTCCTGCGGGTGCCTGGAATTTGCCAACTGAAATTCACTGTTTGCCTCGTACCTGGGAGTCTTCTCAAAGCTAATAACATTTGTTTACTTTTTTCCTAGCCAAACTTTATTAAATAAGATTTTCAGCCTAATTAAAGCGTTTCAGAATTTCTGCTTCCTGTCACCCAAAGATAAGTCCAGAGTGTAAAATGAGGTAATTGCCACAGAAATCCAGGATATATTTATAGAGGTTTTTATAATGTCTGCATTGTTTTAATTTCAATTCTATTTCCTTTTATGATATATTTTAAAGGAAAAAAAACATATTAGCTCTGGGAATTGTGAACCTAGTACATTTAATAAAATAATAAATTGCAAGCTGTAAATGCGTTACATATGGCAGGCAGTGCAGTTAGGACACCATCATTCAAACACCATAAACCAAAAAGGCACGCAAAGAACAACTCACCTTGAATATTATATGAATTTATTACAGATATAATCTCCAGAAAATAGACCTCAGAGCAAATTTATGCTTTTGCAGGTCGTTTACCTTTACCGGGGTGTCAGGATGCAGTGTGTAGAAAGCAAAGAGGAATATCCGTCCTGGCAGAGGCTGGGCTGAGGTTGCAGATCCTAGTTAATCTTTGTCTTCCCCCTCAAAAAAGCTGCAAGTTTGAGCCTGTTCACAAGAGACAAATGTTGCTGTTAATCAAGAGCATCATTAATATAAAAAGAGYGTGGTGTTTTCTTTGTTCACACTCCTCTTCCTTCCTCTCCCACTCCTTCTCTCCATGCTCAGTCCTAGGTCCATTTTGGGTGCTGCTGCTGTTGTGCCCACACTACTGGTTGCAAATTTATAAAAAAATAGTTTTAATAACAAAATACATATCTATTTATACTTTTACATTGGATGTGTTAGTGATCTGGTCCTTGCAAATGGTTATGTCAGTAAAGGAGCTGAGAACTGAGCTCCACAGCTGGAAAGGCCGATCTGGATCCTCCCACCTGCTCTGTAGCCGGATATGGTATTTGGGAATCTCCTCCTTCAGCTCTATTTYAGTTCTTGTTGCCTAAATCTTGGCTGTTCCTACAAGCCCAAGACCAACAGGCCTGCTGTGAGATGCATGCTTGCCATTACTTTTTGCTTTCTATAAATCTTCCCAGCAGTGTTATCCCATGCAGTATGGTCCATTCACGGCACAGCTTGACATGCAGGAAACATCTCTGGGAAAACCTATTGAGAAGAGCTGGAGGGGACGGGATGAGGTGCCCGCTGATGTCCGGGACTTTTTCGTGTCRAGCTTTAAGGACAGGATTTGCTGCACCAAAGGATCCTGGGAGAAGCTGGCAACGACATCTCTTGAAAGTTCAAAGGAAAATTTGGAGAGCTGGAAATATCTGCTCATCGGCTCGTGTTGGAGACACAAGCTATGAAGTGCTTCTGAGAGCTCAGTTGTAATTGTTTCTTATAATAATGTTAATGAAATGCCTAAATACTGCTTTGGTCTCATGCTAATGGGGTGGAAAATGAAGGAAAAAAAAGAAAAGAAAAAAGAAAGAAAAGGAARGGGAGAGGAGAGGAGGAGTGTGCAGCGCAGGGGGTGCCTGGGCGGCAGGAGGGAGGTCACAGTGTTGGGCACTTGCAGGCAGTGGAGGGACTTTGAGACGCTGGGGCGCTGGGAGCAAGGGCAGTGATGCTGCAGGTTGCTGCTCAAGGAAGAAACGCTTTCTGTGCTTATTTTCAATTTGTATCTTACTTAAATAGCAGGAATAGCAAAGCAGACGCCTGCAAATTGCGTTCTCTAGGTGTGCCTCCTCAGGCAAACAGAGCTCGAGGGCAGGCACCCCGCACAGAGGTGCTAAGCACATCCTCATTAGCTCATCCAGCCTCCCCTTCCCCTCCCCCGCTGAATTAATCCTCTGACTTGCAGAGGCGCCTCTGGAAATGATCCGGATCAGAACCGCAATCTGTTCGCTCCACCAGGACACGTCCTGCGAGACGGAGCGATTCACGCCTCGGATTCCACCTTCCAGCTGCTGCTTCCATCCCCTCCGACGGGAGCGTCGCTCGGCCGCGGCCTCTAGACACGACGCAGCATCTTCTCGTGCCCGTCGGTGCCGCAGACGGCGCTTTCATGGAGTCAGGGTYGTGCACGAGAAGCTCCTGTATCTCCTGTCATCAGCCCCATCCATAATGGGGAAGACAGGCCGCAGCGCTGGCACCAGAGCACTTGGGCAGCAGGGCCTGGTGTCCCTGTCTGTCCCCAGCAKTGAGGTCACCGCAGCACCTTTACCCACTCCATCAGTCTGCAGAGCATCGCACCCGGGCACCTCGGGAGACCTGCGAGCTCTTTAACACCAAGCTGCAGTGTTAGGATCTGGAGTACTGGGGGCAGCTCTGGGCTCCCCAGCACACGAGGGACATGGAGCTCCTAGAGAGGGTCCAGCACAAGCGACCCAGATGATCCAGGGACTGCAGCATCTGGGATTTTGTGATCTTCAGGAAAAGACTGATGGAGATTAATTAAATATTCAAATGGGAGATTAATTAAATATAGARATTTTTAATAAATTATTTCACAGCCTCAAAGAAAGATGATCATGTCAGCTACTGCAGATGTACACTCAAATTGGTGATGTGTCTTCAGTTTTAGTAACTTCTTAGTGATTTAGTTAAGCTATGCACCTAAGTAGTTTTACCAGCCCAGTTAAGCTGTTCRAATCATATTTTATGCTAGGAATGAACAACTAGTCTTCAGTTTGGAGCTTAGATACAGATGAACAGTAAATATTTCAGCTAGGTTAATGTGCTTAAATCGTGAAGAAAATTCAGGGGCATTGGTAGCTAATGATTAAAAAGGAGGAACACCATCCCAAACACAAACTCTTCTATGAAACCTCTTTGTTACTTCTTGCTGTTCTTCATAAACAGGTGGGAATTACTGAAAATCAATATTGAGAATAGCAAGGTCRGGAGGATCCTCTCAAACTTGGATCTTAATTTCAGGGCCAATTTGCCATAGGTCCCAGTAATCAGTTATTTGAGTTTTAGCAGATCTGACAGCTAATTAATTATAGAGGAAGATTGGAGACTGGACAGCAGCAGTGGCACAGGAGAATTCATCTTTTCTGTCAACTTCCTAATCTGTATCCATCCTCCTGGTACGGGGAGGAATACTTCTAGCAAATCCTTSTCCATCTTCCATCTCCAAAACGGAAATCAAACATGACATAAACAATTTCCTCCATGGTCTCTGGGAAATGCGCTYTTAAAACCAAAACATGAAAATAAATTAGCACTTCCCCACCAGATACCCTCCCTTCCAGCCCCGTGGCTCACATTCCATGAGAAACGCGCGAGCGGTTGRGCTCGGGGCGCGCAGAAGGGGATGYGGAGCAGGAGCGCCGGGACGGGGGCACACGGAGCAGGGACGGGGCGGCAGGAGCCCTTGGCAGGATGAATCTCCGCGGTTCCCACACAGCAGGGGCTCTCTGCAGCAGCAGGGTGACCAACAGTGCGGGAACAGCAGCGCACCCGCGGCGCAGCGAAGCGCCTGCCCCACCGCTTGGGCTCGGCCGGTCCCGTTCCTTCGTTCTTATCCCTGCACGGGCGG
Source organism: Eudromia elegans (assembly GCA_003342815.1). Taxonomy (NCBI): domain Eukaryota; kingdom Metazoa; phylum Chordata; class Aves; order Tinamiformes; family Tinamidae; genus Eudromia; species Eudromia elegans. The sequence continues at coordinate 418,214 of PTEX01000023.1, forward strand.
AGGACGGGGACGCATCCTCTGATGTGTAAGTTTAAGACAAAAACTGTCTTGCYTACAACAGTGCATTCCCTTCCCTAAGGCTTTTATGTGACTTCATTAGTGCCCACAAAACATCTCAGTGTCAATTCACATTCACTCTACTGGTCTTTTCTCTTTCATCATCTCCCATATAAATTTTCTTTCCAATCTTTTAATATATTAGCTAAATAAAGGAGCCCAGGAAGCATGTAACTGCCTTCATTCATAATTCAGATGCTCTCGCTGCTGGCGGGAGGGGCGCGGGCGCCTCTCGGTCCTCACACGAGGCCTAACGAAGCGCATTAGCACCCTCATTAAAACGGGAGCCCGCGGTCGGGACCCGCGAGCTGTCGGTCACTCACCCCATTAGTGCAGACAACGCCACCGCCACGTCCTCCTGCTGCCCCCGCGCCCTCGTGGCACGCAGCGGTGAAAGGCTGCACGAGGGCGGAATGAGCCACCGAGGCAGCAGCCACGGCAAGGAACAGCGCCCACGCAGCGCCCCTGCGAAATGCTTCTGATTGACGGATGAAGACCCGGGAGTTACTGATGCTACGGGGCCAGACAGACACTACGGACCATCAGCATGGACCACTGAGACAACAGAAGCGATATTGCCTGTATAAGTTCAAAAATATTGTACAGGCATAAGGCATTTCTCTTCCTGCTGCTTCAGGTAGCAGAAGCAGCGCTAGCACAGGCTGCCCAGCTCTGACTGGGTCTGTTCAAGACATACGATCACAGGAGTTTCTGAGGAACATGAGAACACCAACCATCAACACAAAAAAAGGGACTAGACCTGGCATGAAGACAACCTAGGACATCAAGCTAATACTTACCAAAGTATTGGCAAGTATTGTGCTTTCACACAAGAGTATTTTGCTCACCATTTGCAACTTTCAGCAACYAATGGTACATGATTTTGATAGGAGACTCTCCAACCTACTCAAGAAAGGTAAATAACATCTAGATGGGAAAATAACCTAAATAAATTCATGTTAAGAATAAATAGTTTGAGACTGCAGGAGAAAGGTTGTTTGTTAATAAACTTGCTTGTTTATTAAAAATATAAGGAATAATGTGCTAAATGCTAGGACACCTTAGCCATAACTGGAGTTTTAAAAATCCTGATGTGATTTTATTTTTAAGCTTACCTTGAAGCAGAAGCACATGCAGAGAAGCCCGGCAGCCTTAACTACAGGGGAGGCATGATCACACACGAGCGAGCCAGTCCCCACAGCCTTCCCGTCCATGGCTCAGATGGTCTCAGATGCGCAGCAGTCATATGGGATGTGCCAAGCTTGCTGAAATCCTTGGGTCTGCATGTGGCACCACTTTCAGTTTCTTATGGGTTCCTTACAGATCTACATATCTGAGTAAGGTTTGAGAAACCCAAGCGATATTTTCTATATCAGCTGAAAGAGACCTGGTGTAAGCCCTCACACCACCTTGCTGAAAGCAGCAGGTCCATAGTTACRGTGTCTGGTGCCCACAGTCAAATCACCCCTCTTGTGCCGGGTCCCTTCTCTTTCCASTCCCCTAAACTGCTCTCAGCACCCACAGAACTGCAGAAAACCACATTCCAGCCAGGCCATTGCTGTAGGCCCTGAAGAAGGTTCTCTTGGGGCAAACAAGGGGAGATCTGTTCCACAAGACATGCTGTTTTCTGATGGGAATTTGGGAGCTTGTGCCATGCTAGGCTATAGTAAGATATTCCCCAGACACTCTAAATTCCATTAATATCCTAAAATAACAGATAGGTTTCATTTAAATGTATCAGCTGTGTTTTTTAAGGACTCTGATAATAATTTGGCAAAACAAAATAAACCAGCATTTGATCTGCTTGACAATGTATTGGAAATCTGAAGCTGATCTTAATTCATCGCTGCTATAAAGTACAGTATTTGTTACCTCTACAGATTGCTCTATAGAAATATCAAGTTCAGTTTCTATGACAACAAGAGTCATAAATGCCAAAATTCTTCCTGTTCACTTCTTTTTTCAGTTTGGGGATGAGTCATTCATTCCAGTCTTTCCTATTAACCGTTTTATCTCCCCTGGGAATTAACAATCCAGAGTGCACCCACCTTTGTGCAGGTGTTTCACCGCATCAAGACTTTTTCCACAGAAAATAGCTCTGAAGGTCCCTGAAATGGAAAGGCAGCAAAAAAAGCCCAAGCACAACCTGGAAGCAGGAGGGCTCCTCCAACAACCACCTCTTGCTCAGGACTGCGCCGAGGGGCTGGACCCCTCCAGCCCCCCGTCCTCGGCAGCGCCGGGCGAGGAGCGCAGGGGCTGAGCGGGGCCGGTGCAGCCGCCCAGCGCCGCCCGCTCTGCCCGCACGTCCCCTCCAGCTCCCCGCCGGCTTTCCGCTGCTCTGCCTCGGTCCCRAAGAGGAAAAATCCATTTCCTTCTTAATTATACAAGAAACTATGCAAAGTGCTGTAGCCACATAGTTTATGAGACTACGCAGGACATATATCCCATAAGCCGTGGCAGAACAGGGTCCTTTATTGCTTCTGTAGGCTGTAAATTGTAGAAATCATTTTAGAATTCCTCTCATAYGCCACGTTTCTTCTCTCTCTTCTTCACAGGCCTGTCTCACTGCAGTGCTTCTTTCCTCTGTGCCCCACAAAGACACTCGGACTAAAACTGCAGGATTTTGCTGACTTTGAGTAAGTCGGGTGAGGGCCTCATTAAAACGAGTTCCTAACACGGCGGGGACTCAGTTTTACGGGTTAATGGGCTGATGGGTTCCTGGCAACAGGGCCCCTTTTCCCCCTCTTCCAAACCAAGACAGAGGGTCCTACAGGCAGTGATCCCAAGGGGCACCACGTGCTCTGCGCTCCTCTGCCTGGGTGTTCAAGGCTGCTGAGAACTTTTTCGGCACGTGTGGCAGTGTGTAAGGTGGCATCCTAAGACTTAGGTGCAAGCAGGCTAGGTTTAAACACATGCCTGACATTAATTTTGGTATGTGGTGGCTCCCCAGTCCCTGAATGCAGAGCACAAATATCCATTTAGGAACAACTCTCTGGATGAGACCTATATATTTGCTGTCAAAATATAACACATATCTAATTTTAATGAGGTTATATAGGAGAAATAGTCAACAGTAGAAATAAGATGCAGAACATAATTAAACCCCTTGTAGAAACATCTGCAACCTAACGGAGGCTTCCTTCAYGGGAAGCTCGGAATGTGTGAAGCGATGGAACGACGCTCCTGTCCGTCTGCTGCAGCGGGACCACAGTCCCAGCAAGTGGAGCATGGAGCACCCAACCAACCCCRGCGCTCCCCGACCCTGGCGCTCCCTTGCTTGACTGAAACCTTTACCTGAAGCTCCTCTGGTTGCGTCACCACACTTGTTTTGAGTGCAGCATTGCACCTTAAGCTTTTAACTGACCGTTCCTTTCCAACACTGGACATGGAAGCATTTCCTTCCTTCCCTGTCTCCATCTCCTCAACCAGATCATTAACATGATGAGGAGGAACATTTTGGCTTCTTTTTTTTTAGAGGAAATATGAGAAGATCCTTTTTTTTGTCAATAGTTCTATTATTAAATGTGGAACTTCAGAAAACATGTCTTGTTGTTCACAATGGAATTTACATCTTTATCCTTTGCACTGCTGTGTCCACTGCAGGCATTTCGTTTGCAGACCAACAATATCTTTAATTCATATTGCCCTAAAACGATGTGCTGAAGTAGGCTGGGGATTACTGCATGAAGCTAAGTGCTCTCAAAACATGGCAAGTGTCTGAGCACAGACTGTTCTGTTACAAGGCTGAGATCGGTGGCAGTTTTGCACTGAAGCTCAGCTCCTCTCGGAGGTGGTCCACATTTCAGCGAACAAATCTGGGCTGGAAGCAGRAGGTTTCTTCTTCCTTCAACAGCAGGAAGATATTAAAAGTTTAACATGGGGGAAAAATACAAAGGATTTGAAAGTGAGYTATCAGCTAAAGAAAGCAAGTCTGCGGCGGGAAGATCCTCCCCGGCAGACCGGCCTCAGCCATCCCGTGTTCAAGGCTCTGAAGTGGATTTGTCTGAACCGGAGCACTGCAACCTGAATCGAAAGAAATGTTTTCCACAATTTTTATTTCCATCAGCTCCACTTTTGATTTTTGTTTTCTCTAGAACGTGCCTCTTTTTTCAGACTCTGGTGCCGACCGTCTTCTCCCACAAGCCTTTACTGTTCAGCACCAGCTGGATCGCTCAGCCAGGGTCTTTGTGCTCATGGAGATTCCCTTTTCCTTCAGATATCTCCAATATCTGGTAATAACCTTCCCAGCTGGTAAGAATTTCATCCCATTGTATTTCTTTTCATCTCTAAATAGACCATAATTTGTTTATATTACTTCGCAGCTCCACTTCTCAGTATTATTAGCACGGCATTATCATATCTTCGCTTCCCCATTCCACTGGTTTGCCACTCAGTTACAATGCTCATGCTCTGTGCAGTCTAAATCCAGAGCCAGCCGTACTCAGAAAAGCGCTTTCTCCTCACAAATACCCCCACAGAGACGCAGGCAGGGAAACGGGGGGGCAGCTGGACATGTCCCGACACGACACAAACACTTGCCAAGCTTTACACAGGCAGTCTGTCCTAGTCTGTAAAACACGTTTATCTCTTTAGGTGACAGTTCCTGGACATTTAGCACATGGGCCGACGCAGAGAGGACATGTAAATATATAAGTATTTTCAGTCCTAGGGAAGACCCAAGCCACATTTCTAAATTTTGTGCAAAATCAGAATGTAACTAGGTGGGAATAAAAAGAAACCTCAATGTGTGCAAATAGGAATGACATGGGATTCAGATGTTGTCTTAGTGAAAAATAAGACGCATACACAAACAGAGCCATCGAGGCCAAATTACGTGTTAAATTTATGGGTTTTGGCCACCTCCATATTTACCAATTCCAGTGGAAAGCTTTGCGGGCAGCGGGTAGCTAACATTATTCCCGGACCTTGGATCCTGCCCGCAGGCGCTCGGCAGCCCCATGCAGAGCCCCTCGCCTCATGGGCTGCAGCATCCTTGGATGTTACACCCGGACCTTGGATCCTGCCCGCAGGCGCTCGGCAGCGCCGCGGAGCCCCTCGCCTCACGGGCTGCAGTATCCTTGGATGTTACACCCGGACCTTGGATCCTGCCCATAGGCGCTCTGGACCCCGCGGAGCCCCTCRCCTCATGGGCTGCAGCATCCTTGGATGTTACACCCGGACCTTGSATCCTGCCCRYAKGCGCTCTGGACCCCGCGGAGCCCCTCACCTCGCGGGCTGCAGCATCCTTGGATGTTACACCTGGACCTTGCATCCTGCCCGCATGCGCTCTGGACCCCGCGGAGCCCCTCGCCTCGCGGGCTGCGGCGCCCTGGGGTGCTGAGCCCAGCGCTGCTCCCCAGGGCAGGGGGACGYGATGTCCTCGCTCGCACTCCCTCCCCAAGCTCTCAGTTTCTGCATCTSAGGCAAGAGGCAGAAACCAGGACACATCTGCATTATTTATCATGCACTTTCTGCGGAGGAACCAAATGCAGCYCTGACACAGCGCCACTCATGAAGGACTCTAGCAGGAACAAATTCGACCTGAATTTTTTGCCAAATGCAAAACATATGTTCACATCATGAATCTATCATGAGTTGCAGGGAGTTGAAGGAAGGGGCTTGGTTTCCTTCCTCCTGATTGCATAAGAATGACGTGGTGCATACATATCCCTGCTCAATAGATCCAAAGTGTTTGATGTGGCCGCTTTGAGAGACGCTGCTTTCGGGCTCGTTCCGGCCGGAGGGCCCTTGCAGGCGCTCTGCGGGGGTGCTGCTGGGGACAGCCCCTCACACGCGATCGCCTCCYGCCTCCTGCCCGTCTCCACCTTCCCCGTTGCAGCTGGACGGTGCACGCACGCGCAGAGATGCATGTCCCCAAGGGGGTTTTGTTGTGCATCTCTTATGTTGCAGGTATATTAATTGCAGGGCAAATCTAAAATTTACTACAAAAAAAGGGAGAAAAGCTACCACGAAAAGCGTCCCAAACCTGGCTTTTGTGCTGAGCACCGCAGGGAGCGTGTGACGGCGCAGGCGGCTCGCGGAGCACGAGGAYGGGCAGCAGCAGGCGGGTATTTGCCAGACGCGGGTGGACGAGCGGTGTGTTTTCAGAGCGGCCGGCCTTTTCCCACACACCAAACCCTGCCCCTTCCCCAGGAAGAAGGGCAACCAGATTCCACTGCTTTTTCCTTGCACGAGGCCAGTTCCTTGTTTTTTAACACATATTTATTCTGCTGAAAAATGAACAGCCTGACAGGAAGACACAGTCCTGCAAAGCCAGACATCACACCACACATACCCTTGTGTGCAGGCGCCTGCACACCTACGGCGTGGGC